>JANHFF010001865.1:5000-25000 GCA_024542945.1 allo-octoploid hybrid of Carassius auratus x Cyprinus carpio
CACACACACACACACACACACACACACACGTGCACTTACACACGCACACATACACACACACACACACACACGTGCACTTACACACGCACACATACACACACACACACACACACGTGCACTTACACACGCACACACACACACACACACACACACACACACACACGTGCACACACAAATACACACGTGCACTTACACACACAAGTGCACTTACACACACGCACACACACACGTGCACTGTCTAAATCTAGTGAGCTGGCTCGTAGTCTACTGTCTACACACGAGGTGTTGTGACACTCACTAGGTGTCGGAGCTTGCTCTTGTGATTCACACGCAGCTGTGCTGATGGTTTGTGGGTCATCTCCATGACGACCGCATTGACCTTTGCCCCTGCAGGTATGATGAGTCACCCGCCCATCCCCATCTCTGCGCTGCCCGAGCACACGGAGCGCCTGAAGGCCAACGACAACCTGCATCTGTCACAGGAGTACGAGGTGAGTGACGACTCTTCTGCAGATTCCTGTTGTACTCCTGCTGGCTGTGTGTGGCTGAGCAAAATAACAGCACAACAACAGATAGAACGTGCGCTCTCTCTCTCTCTCAGTCGATTGATCCCGGGCAGCAGTTCACATGGGAACACTCAAACCTGGAGGTGAACAAGCCGAAGAACCGCTATGCTAACGTGATCGCGTACGACCACACGCGTGTGATCCTGGCTCCGACAGACGGTACGACGCTGAGGCTGCTGTGATCTGGAGTCTCTGTCTAAACACAACACCAGCTCTTAGCATTCATTCTTTCAGCACGGCTGTGAGGTTGTCCTCTTCTCTCCGCTAGGCATTATGGGTAGTGACTACATCAACGCCAACTACATCGACGGTTACAGGAAGCAGAACGCATATATCGCCACCCAGGGGCCGCTACCGGAGACCTTCGGGGATTTCTGGCGGATGGTGTGGGAGCAGAGAGCCGCTTCAGTGGTCATGATGACCAAACTAGAGGAGAAATCACGGGTGAGAGACTTACCAGACAGAACACGCCTGACCCTAACACACAGACCCAAGAACACTGAAGAACTGCTCTGATCTCCATGTCCTGTGCTCCTCTTGTTTAGATCAAGTGTGATCAGTACTGGCCCAGTCGCGGCACAGACACGTACGGCACGGTTCAGGTCACTCTGCTGGACACCATGGAGCTGGCCACATTCTGTGTGCGAACCTTCTCTCTGCACAAGGTGAGACACGTTTACATTTCTACTCTCGTTCTAATCAGCATCCAGAGATCCAGAAGAACCGTACGGCAGAAGAATCTAAAATTTGAGAGTTTAAACTTCTGTCATCCTTAATTCTCTTTATCTCTTTATCTCGCTGCATCTGATGAGCACACAGGTCTCTCATTCCTCTCGTTCCTCTATAGATGGTAAAGAGCAGTGTTGGGGAAAGTTAAGTTACTTTTAAAGTAATGCATTACAATATTGTGTTACTCAATTAAAAAGTAACTAGTTGTGTTACTTTGTTACTTTGTATGGAAAGTAATGCATTACGTTACATTTGTGTTACTTTTTTTTTCACCTGAGCTGGGCTTTCTTATTTGTTTCTTAATAACAAAAAACGAGTTATATTTTTGGCAACTGTAAAGGCTTCTTTCTCACCAAAAGTGAAATGAATGAGCCTCAGACTGAAGGAAGAGCCTCTGTCTCTGTTCTCACGGTAACTCAGATATTACATTGTAAATTTTAAATTGATGCGTTACTTTACTAGTTACTTGGAAAAGAGTAATCTGATTACGTAATGTGTTACTCCCATCACTGGTAAGGACTGCTCTCAGTTCACATCCGAAAGTTGTTAATAATTTGTATCTTTTTCAATGAATATGATGAGCCAAAATGAGATGTGTTATATCTAGGGAACACTTAGGTGCACTGAAACGAAGCGTATTCATTTGCTGTGACTGTAATCACATGCTGTCTGAGTGGGTTCTTCTCCTGCAGATTAACACATAAAATAGTTCATCTGTTTTAGTAAGTGTTTTATGTTCATTGTTTTATTTTCATTTGACATTTTGGATTGAACACTAAGGTTTCTCAGTGTTTAGTGCCGTGCGGTCAGTGTGAATAACCTCTGATCCTGATGTTTTCCCTTCAGAGCGGCTGTAACGAGAGGAGAGAGGTGCGGCAGTTCCAGTTCACCGCTTGGCCCGACCACGGCGTTCCCGAATATCCCACTCCATTCCTGGCCTTCCTCCGCAGGGTCAAAGCGTGTAACCCGCCGGACGCCGGCCCCGTCATCGTCCACTGCAGGTCAGTGAGTCACCTGTGTTTGTGTTCCTAGTGTCAGGAAGCAAAGCTTTCCATCAATCCGCGCAGCTTTTCCTGCGCCGATGATAAATGTGCTGCAAACTCAAATGTGTGTAGTTTATTCATTAATAATTGCTTGCTTTATTCATTAATTGTGCTGCGTGAGACTAAACTAGTCTCCACCCGGAACCACGCTTTCAAAACACTGCTTCATGAAGCTTCAAAACCTTCGTGAATCATTTGTTGTGAGCCATTGATTCAGAGCCTGTATCAAACTGACAACGTCATGTGATTTCAGTAAACAAGGCTTCGTTACGTCATTAATATGTCACAATTTCAATGATCTTTGTGAACCTATGAACCAGTGTCTATATGAAACAACTCATAAGCCAAGGCACTCGGAAATGTAGTGAAAAGCCTTTATTCACATGGCTTTACATTAAAAACAACTCAAGTGCACTGACGTGTTGCGGCTAACAAGCCTTCAAACACACTCCGAGTCCATTTAAACTGTCACCTGATTAAGTGTGAACACAACACACATAGAATTATTTTTTTGGTAAATATATACTTATACACAATAAACTCAAATTATTATTGTTATTACAAAATAGAGAGAGAGAAAAAAAGTACAAAAAAGGAGACAAATCCAATTCTCCATTTAAACCTCCATTATTATAGCGTTCTTATGTTCTGTTAATCTTTGCTCTTCGTCATCCCTGTATATAAACAACCACATGGACATCAGTTTTATGGATTTGATACAGTTGCATAATTAGAGAGTAGTTCATAGTCTCGTATTGGCCTGATTAAGCAAACTCTTCATAAAACAAACAAAACAAGCCCAAAAAATATAACACACTTCATATTTAATGGCATTTGATGATTTGATGAAAGTGAGCTATTCACCTTTTGCTGCAATGCAGTGTGATGCTGACATCTGCTGACCTGTGTGTGTGTGTGTGTGTGAGTCTGTGTGTGTGTGTGAGAGAGTTAGTGAGTTAGTGAGTGAGTGAGTGAGTGAGTGTGTGTGTGTGTGTGTGTGTGTGTGTGTGTGTGTCTGTGTCTGTGTGTGTGTGTGTGTGTGTGTGTGTGTGTGAGTGTGTGAGTGAGTGAGTGAGTGAGTGAGTGAGTGAGTGAGTGAGTGAGTGAGTGTGTGTGTGTGTGTGTGTGTGTGTGTGTGTGTGTGTGTGAATGTGTGTGTGAGTGTGTGTGAGAGAGTGTGAGTCTGTGAGTCTGTGAGTGTGTGTCTGTGTCTGTGTCTGTCTGTGTGTGTGTGTGTGTGTGAGAGAGTGTGTGTGTGTGTGTGTGTGTGTGTGTGTGTGTGTGTGTGTGTGTGTGTGTGAGTGTGAGTGTCTGTGTCTATGTGTGAAAGTGTGAGTCTGTGTGTGTGTGTGTGTGTGTGTGTGTGTGAGAGTGAGTGTGCGTCTGTGAGTGTGTGTGTGTGTGTGAGTCTGTGTGTGTGTGTGAGTGTGTGTCTGTGTCTATGTGTGAAAGTGTGAGTCTGTGTGTGTGTGAGTGTGTGTGTGTGTGTGTGTGTGTGTGTGTGTGTGTTTGAGTGTGTGTCTGTGTGTGTCTGTGTGTGAGTCTGGAGGAGAGTGCGATCTTATTACTGATGCATGAACACACACACAGACATACACACACACTCACACACACACACACACACACACACACACTCTTTCATAGTAGTGTAGTATCTTCAGCAGATTACACACACTACACAAGCGGCAGCAGTGTTTCCTCACGGATGTTCTGCATCATGCGTGTTCATCTGTAATCTGGATTATAGTTATTAAACGGTGTAATCCCACAGTGCTTTGTTGTGTCCACATCTGTCAGATGAATGTGTGTGTCTTGATATCAGCGTTCGGATTAGTGAGCAGAAAGGGATCAGGGAAGTTGTACCGTAGTAAGAGCTTGATATGTGTGTGTCTCAGTGCTGGCGTGGGCCGCACCGGCTGCTTCATCGTGATCGACGCCATGCTGGAGCGCATCCGTCACGAGCGGACGGTGGACGTGTATGGTCTCGTGACCCTGATGCGCTCGCAGAGGAACTACATGGTGCAGACGGAGGATCAGTACGGCTTCATCCACGAGGCGCTGCTGGAGGCCGTGGCCTGCGGGAACACAGAGGTGGCGGCGCGCAGCCTGTACTCATACATACAGAACCTGTCACAGGTGGAGGCCGGAGAACACGTGACCGGCATAGAGCTGGAGTTCAAGGTACGCTTGATAATGTCTATCTGTGACACACTGTTTATATGGGTTTCCATCACTTCTTAGATGATTTACTGTACACTGCAGGTATAATTAAGATTTTTTTTTAAATGTTTTTGATACATTTTATTTTTCAGGATTCAAAGATGAATAGAAAGTTCAAAAGAACAGCATTTATTTGAAACAGAAACTGTTTGTAACATTATAAATGTCTTTACTGTCATACAGTTTAATGCATCCTTGATTAATAAGTATTAATTTCTTTTTTCATCTTACTTACAGTTCCCCAAACTTTTGAATTGTATGACAATCCACAAAAATATAGAGCAGCACAACTGTTTTCAACATTGATAATAATCAGAAATGTTTCTTGAGCAGCAAATCATCATATTATTCTGATTTCTGAAGATCATGTGACACTGAAGACTGGAGTAATGATGCTGAAAATACAGCTGCGCATCACAGAAATAAATTACAGTTTAACAGAGATTCACACAGAAAACAGCTGATTTAAACTGTAATAATATTTCACTGTTTTTACTGTATTTTTGATCAAATAAATGCTGCATCAGTAAGCAGATGATGAAGGCCTGGTAAAGTGTTTCCAGGGCAGTTTTAATGTGACCTTCAACAAAGTTCAAATCTGTTCGTTTTAGTTAAACTCAGTTTGTGACCTGCAGCAGTTTAATGCCGTGCTTCACATTATTCTGTCTGTGCTTCTGTCAGCGTCTGGCCAACAGTAAAGCGCACACCTCCAGGTTCGTCAGCGCTAATCTGCCCTGCAACAAGTTCAAGAACCGGCTGGTGAACATCATGCCATACGAAACCACCCGCGTGTGTCTGCAGCCAATCAGAGGCCTGGAAGGGTCTGACTACATCAATGCCAGCTTCATCGATGGATACAGGTACACTGCTGGACTCCAGCTCCAGATTTCATGATGTTATATGGTGGGTAATATTGCCGGTGGTCACGTGTTGATCTGGTGTGGATCTGTGTTCAGGCAGCAGAGGGCGTATATTGCAACGCAGGGGCCGCTAGCGGAGACCACTGAGGACTTCTGGCGCATGCTGTGGGAACACAACTCCACCATCGTGGTGATGCTGACCAAACTGCGTGAGATGGGCCGGGTGAGTGACGGCTGGAGGAAAACACGCTCCATCTGGATCTGACTGAAGCAGTGTGACATCCGTGTGTTTGTGCGTTCACAGGAGAAGTGTCATCAGTACTGGCCAGCCGAGCGCTCGGCGCGCTATCAGTACTTTGTAGTGGATCCCATGGCAGAATACAACATGCCACAGTACATCCTGAGAGAGTTCAAAGTCACCGATGCCAGGGTGAGTCAATTACTGCGGTATGATCTGGTAAAGCTGTCAGTCTTACATTCAGATCTTTTCAGGAATAAACACCAGAGACACAATTGTTCCGGCAGATACTATCTGTGTTTCTACAGGCTCAACTGTTTCTCACGTCTGGATAGGTTCAGATTCCTTGTCTTTCTCTCCACAGGACGGACAGTCCAGAACCGTCAGACAGTTCCAGTTCACCGATTGGCCAGAACAAGGAGTTCCAAAGTCAGGGGAGGGATTCATTGATTTCATTGGACAGGTGCATAAAACCAAGGAGCAGTTCGGCCAGGACGGACCAATCACAGTCCACTGCAGGTGCGTTACGATCCTCACACTCTGTGTTTGGAGATGAGCGTGAGGAGCAGATCTCAGTGTGACCGACTCATTCATGTCTCATTCTCATCTCATTCTCGTCTAATTCTCATCTCATTCTCGTCTTTTTAAATCTCATTCTCATCTCATTCTCGTCTCATTCTCATCTCATTCTCGTCTAATTCTCATCTCATTCTGGTCTTTTTAAATCTCATTCTCATCTCATTCATGTCTCATCTTATTCTCATTTGATTCTCGTCTCATTCACATCTTATTCTCGTCTCATTCTCGTCTTTTTTCTCATCTCATTTTCATCTCAATCATGTCTCATTATTGTCTTATTCTCATCTCATTGATGTCTGATCTCATTCATGTCTCATTTTTGTCTCATTCTTGTCTTATTCTCGTCTCATTCATGTTTCATCTCATTCTTGTCTTATTCTCATATCATTCATGTCTCATCTCATTTATGTCTAATTCTCATCTCATTCTCATCTTATTTTCATCTCTTTTCTCATTCTCATCTCATCATTGTCTCATTCTCATCTCATTCTCGTCTCAATCATGTCTCATTCTTGTCTTATTCTCATCTCATTCATGTCTCATCTCATTTATGTCTCATTCTCGTCTCATTCTCGGCTCATTTTTGTCTTATTCATGTCTTATTCTCGTCTCATTCTCGTCTTCTTTCCCCATCTCATTCTCATCTCAATCATGTCTTATTGTCTTATTCTCATCTCATTGATGTCTCATCTCATTCATGTCTCATTCTCGTCTAATTCTTATCTCATTCTCATCTCATTCATGTCTCATTTTTGTCTCATTCTTGTCTTATTCTCATCTCATTCATGTCTCATTCTTGTCTTATTCTCATCTCATTCATGTCTCATCTCATTTATGTCTAATTCTCATTCTCATCTCATTTTTGTCTCATTCATGTCTCATTCTCATCTCATTCTCGTCTTATTTTCATCTCTTTTCTCATTCTCATCTAATCATTGTCTCATTCTCATCTTATTCTCGTCTCAATCATGTCTCATTCTTGTCTTATTCTCATCTCATTCATGTCTCATCTCATTTATGTCTCATTCTCGGCTCATTCTCGGCTCATTTTTGTCTTATTCATGTCTTATTCTCGTCTCATTCTCGTCTTTTTCATCTCATTCTCGTCTCATTCTTGTCTTATTCTCATCTCATTCATGTCTCATCTAATTCATGTTTCATCTCATTCATGTATCATTCTCATTTTATTCATGTCTCATTTTTGTCTCATTCTCATCTCATTCTTGTCTCTCTCTCAGTGCGGGTGTCGGGCGTACGGGTGTCTTCATCACCCTCAGTATTGTCCTGGAGCGGATGCGTTATGAGGGCGCTGTGGACATCTTCCAGACCGTCAAAATGCTGCGTACACAACGGCCAGCGATGGTGCAAACTGAGGTAAAACATGCATCACATGACCGACAAACGCTGTTATCACTGATCTCTGAGTCTGTGGAAGATCTCAGTCATTCTCAGGAAACAGTGTCACTCATGCTACTCATGCAAATAATGTGATACTCACTGTTATAGGAAAAGTGCAAAAATCAGCTTATTATTTTAATTGAGTGATCACATCCTTGCATCTGTCTGTCTGTTCTCAGGACGAGTATCAGTTCAGCTATCAGGCCGCTCTGGAGTACCTTGGAAGTTTTGATCACTATGCAACATAAGAAGAACACCAACCTGTCCAACACCTTCCCCCTCAACAACCCCACAAACACCCGCAGAGGAACGACGACACGTGAAACACACACGGACAGCGACGCAGAGCACACGTTCTCTCACAACGCAAACTATTACCTCAGTGTTCAAATATTGATATTAATGTTGTGGTCGGCTTTTTAGAAATATTAAACTGTGGAGGAAGATCTTCTTCATAACAAAAGGAAAATATTACATGTACAAAATCTATTTAAAGCAAAACAACGAGAAAAAAAAAGAAACTATGAAATCAAAAGCCTGGATAATTGCTGCACCCTTCAGTGGGAGTTTCTTCGAACTGTATTTGCCAACGTCAGATGTGAATGAGCGCGAGCCCGTCTGTGCCTGCCAGAGTCATCGTTGCCATCCCGAACGAACGCAGAACGGAAGCAGATCTCCTACCTTCTGTGCCTAACGGAGCGACCGCAGAACCGCAGCCAACGCCGTACATTAGCACACGTGATATAATCTCTTTCCTGTCCTGATCCTCGGGAGCTGTGCACGAGACGGACTGAACTCTGTCAATACTGTATTCGGTGTGTCTCTACATGACTATATGCTGCTTACACCGTGTTTGGAGGCCGAGGGAGTCTTCGAGGCTTGAATCTCGTATCTGTATCATGTTCTTTTGCTCCTTTCTGCTGTGGCATTATGTACTCCGCTGTGTCTTTATGGTGGGACGATGGAAGAGCCTTGGTTATTGGGTTTCTAGATAAATGTACGTTTTAGAGGAATCGTGAAATTCATTCCCCAGTATTTCTAGCCACGCGTCAAACGCTAGAAACATCTTCTGAGATGGTTGCATTCTCCCTCGATCAGATGTCGCCCGTCTGACTCGTTCCCGGTCGAGCCGAACCCGATGAAACTCTTCCCGTCATGTTTAGTTTAGCGCAGGCCTGATGTTTAGGAGTAGCGCAGGAAGCGAGCCGGTTCTGAGATCTCCACCTGAGACGTGAAGTGAGCCTTATCGTTGTTGTCAAATATTTAATCGACCTGATTTTTTTATTTAGTTTTGTTGATATTATGCTTGAATTTTTAAGGATCTGTTTATTTATATGATTTTTATGGCAATATAATTGGTGAGCTGTGGTGTAGTTGGCCAGCTAATGTGACTGTACATGGCTCAGATGTACAGTGTTGTGCTTCGTAACCCTCTCAGATATTTTGATATTTCCTGTGCACTGATTGTTCTAGAGGAAGCTGACGGCCCGCGGCCCTCCGGAGCCCAAATCTCACTGAAACAGTCTTGAAGTATCGCTCCTTCGCAAACAAAACACACGTGTTCTTAGACATTACACACGTTTCTCATCAGCATTATCAGTCAACCAAAACGAGTTAAAGCACACGCAGAGAGACGATAGCCTCAGATCAGCGTACAGTGACGCACCGCGGTAAAATGCACTCAACCCAACAAAATCTACCAGGTTACCATGATTGAAATGTGATAGACGACTGATATAATTGTTAACAGCAAGTGAGATTTAAGCTCACAGGAGAAATCCAGTCATTTTAACTGGAATCCACGTGATTCGCATGAGGTCCATTCACTGCGTTGACCAACAAAAAGCTGCTTGGTTTAAACGTGACTTGCTTGTGATCTGTGCTTTTTACATCACAACACTATTGACCAGAAAATTACAGAACCTCATTTCCGCCACGGAACATAAAAATAAAGAAGGTAATTACGATTTTTTCTCACAATGCCGAATTAACATCTCAAAATGTGTTTATAAAATAGAAAGGTAATTGCAACTTTCGATCTTACAATGCTGCCTTTTTCCTTGCAATTGTACGTTTATATCTTGCAATTCAGACTTCTCTTCTCAGAATTGCAAACTTATATCTTATAACTTAATTTATAAACTCACAACTGCATTTCACAATTTTTTGTTTACATCTTGCAATTCTGAGTTTATTAAAAAAATCAGAATCGCAAGGAAAGTCAGAATTGTAAGTTAAAAAGCTGCAATTAGGGTTTTTATTATTATTATTGTTGTTGTTCTGTGGTGGAAATGGGCTTCTAATAAAAGCACAATAGATCCTTTTTACCTGTAAATGTTTACTAATGTGACCACACTCTTAGACAATATTGCTGAAATTATTATCCACACTTTCTGTACATTTTAGAAAATGATGCTTCTGCTAATCGGCCAGGTGACTGTGGTTATTGTCTAAAGCTGAGGATTCAATAATGACTGAATATCAGCGAGTGGTGTTCTGTCAGTAGCAGTGTGGTATCAGCATCACTGTACCGTAGTACAAGCTCATCCCAGTCAAGGAGACGCTGATCTGCAGGTTTTCTCTCTTCATGAATTAAAGCACACTGAGACATGATTCTGCTGTTGGTCTCATTGAAATATTCTCACTATCAAATGTTCCTTTAATGATGAAAGCAGCTGATCAGACGACAGTGTGACGAGTGAACGTGGGCCGCGTGCTGCATACAGTACAGTAGTGTTTCACTTTCTCTGCTTATTGATTTCAGATCATGTATGTAGATATGTCAACTTTGTATTAAAACTGAACGACTGGATATACTGACGTGAAGACCGTGTGTGTGTCGTCTGTTATTTCATATCGCATATTAATTGTCTGAGATTATTTGATACTCCAGTGGAATCGACCTGTTTCTGATTCTCACTTTTGTGACTCATGATCACTATGAAAGTCACAGTTTCACCACTAGGTAGTGCTGCTTCTCACTCACACACACACACACACACACACACACACACACACATGTAGAAAGATGATTACAGACTGATTTAGAAACCTATAATCTCATAAACATCTGCAATATGTTTGTTTGTGTGTGTGTGTGTGTGTGTGAGAGAGAGAGAGAGTGTTTGTGTGTGAGAGTGTGTGTGTTTGTGTGTGAGTGAGTGAGAGTGCGTGTGTGTGTGTGTGTGTGTGTGTGTGAGTGTGTGTGTGTGAGAGAGAGAGAGAGAGAGTGAGTGAGAGAGTGTGTGTGTGTGTGTGAGAGAGAGAGAGAGAGAGTGAGTGAGAGTGTGTGTGTGTGAGTGTGTGTGTGTGAGAGAGAGAGAGAGAGTGAGTGAGAGAGTGTGTGTGTGTGTGTGAGTGAGTGAGAGTGTGTGTGTGTGTGTGTGTGTGTGTGTGTGTTCAGGTGAGTCACTCATTTGCTGAATGAACTCAGTTTTTTTTCTCTCTTTGCTTTGGATTCACATGAAACACGTTTGAGAGTCTCTAATATTTTCAGTGCTGGTGAAATGCAGTGTATCGCAGCTTCATCAGACTCGTATTAGTTCGGTCAGGGTCACTTAAGTTTAATTTCAGTGTGGCAAAGTGTTGCCAGGATACAGATTGAGTTTGGTGTCTTTGAACTTCAGTCACGTTTGAAATATCAGATGACTCTGAATAATAATAAAGCTCCGTCTGAAGACTATTTGAAGAGGAACACGCAAGGAGCAGTTAAAAAAACAAGTTTGACTGAAAGATTGACATGATTGTGTTCATTTAACAAGAAATCTGAAGAGAGTAGAGGTCTGGAAATAAAACATCTATTGATTTTAAAATTTTATTTTCAAAGAATGAATCTGGAGTATTACTGTTTTAGTATTACTTGTAATGCATCCATGAAGAACCTTCAACATCAAGGTTCTTTATAGTAGAAATGATTTCTTTAGATTATTAATGTCCTTCACACTAAGAAAAACATGTCTATTTTAAGAGCTGATTGCTGAAAGGTTCTTTGGGGAACCAAAAAAGGTTCTTCAATAAACCTGAATTTATAAAATGAAAAATAAGCCAGTGGAAAAAGATCAGATATAATATGTATAACACATACAAATACGTTTGATCAGATGCTGATTTCTGAACTCCACGAGAGGCCATAAATCACAGGAGATGGATGTTTCAGAAGAATCATCGTTACTGTTTGATTACATATTCTCTGTGATTCTGCTGCAGATTATGAAACGCAGCATCATCATGAATATCAGAATGATTTTATCTGTTCTTCAATAGTTTCACGGTCAGTACTTGTTTCTTGACTCATGATTATGGGCTACAAAGTGTTTAAAAAAAATCAGCCTTCCCTTTTAAGTCTTTTTCAGAGTAAACACAGTCATCCAAAGGCTGAGAAGCGTCCAGATCTCTTGAGCTCCTGCGGATCTGATGACTGTGTGTCTCAGGCGTTTAATCACCGCATTCATCTCACGTTCTGAACTTACAGCTGCTTTTCTTAGTCTTGTGCTGTTTTCAGCCAAATAAACTAGACCGATCCGGTTTTAGAAGCTCACTGAAATCTTCAGATCTCAAAGGATTCCAATCAAGTACAAGATAAAGACAGTCACCATGTGAAAGTTTGCATTGTTGAACTTTATGTGCTCTAAAAGAGGCGTTCAGCCAATGTTAATCACATGCTAATGCTAACTCTCAGACAAAATACAGTTTGTCACATTGAGCTGAACTAGTCAAGTCAAGTCCCCTTTATTTCTGTAGGGCTTTATACAATCTGAAGACGGGTTTATCATGAATATAGTGAGCTCTTCAGTCTGACAGAATGGAGATCAGGCTCATGGTGAGTTTCGTGGACGTGGCTGAAATGTGTGAGAAACCAATTAACGTTTAGTGTCTCATGAGAGATGAAGCATCACGGTGCCCAGAATAACTCTGTTAATAAGACACTCGGAGTTCATTACAGACTCTCATTTAAATAATGAATCACTTCTGAGTCAAACGAACTGATCGGTTATAAATCAGACTAACAAACAGCCTTCAGACAGAAACAGGAGCGCTCCTGCATTAAAAGCCATCTGCGTGTTCATATGAGCTCAGCGTGATGCTGACGAACAGCTGAAAGACAAACCGGTTCAGCTCTCACTGTTGAACATGATCTGACCTGAGATCTGAAGAAGGTAAGATCATCATGAGTAACACACACACACACACACACACACACACACACACACACACACACACAAGAACTCAAAGCCCTCACACGTGTGTGTGTGTGTGTGTGTGTTTGTGCTCAGTTGTGTGAGTTGTATGCTCAGAGGTTGTGTAACACACACACACTCACTCACACACACACACACACACACACACACACACACACACACACACACACACACAGAGTTATGAAATCATGAAATCTGAGAATCCGAGTCCTTCTCTTCAGTCTGACAGCAGAGCCTCCCGCTCATTGTTTCTGCTCACTTCATTGTGTTGTGTTTCATGTTTCATTGTGCTGTCTGATTTGTTTCTTGTTTGTAATATCCTGTCTCCTAACATGCCTGCATTTTTCACTTTAAGGCGGTTGGGTTGTATGATATCCGTCTCAGACGTTCTCTTTTGCAGTGATGGTGAGAGATCATCGCCTCATCGTCTCGTGTCTCTGGTGTCTGATAGCATCTGTCCAGGTGCAGGTGCAGCGGTCATGTGCTTTTGAAGAACACACTGATCTGAGGGCGTGGCCTCATGTGGGATGGGGCGGGGCTAATGAACACACAAGTGTTCAGCCGCTCATTCAGACAGTGTTTCAGGGAGTAACATCTAATGATCCAGAAGCAGCACTGACACAAACAAACAAACACCAGACGACTCCAGAGTTTATTAAATGCCTGACAGCAACATCCTCCAGGATTCAGACGCAGCCCTGGTAACGGTTGGTGGGTGTGGCTGTGGCTTGCAGTGGGCGTGGCTCTGTGCAGCTTTGGGCGTGGTCACAGCTGTTACTCAGATCAGACTGATGGAGGCATATAACATACAGATCTGCTGCTCGATGGAGACAGTCTGTACCCGCCTGAACCTCACAGCACAGCATGATGGGAAGTAAAAAAGCAAACAGGAGGTTTTCCCTGGACAGCTCAGGGTGAGTGTGTCTGCTTTGTTATCGTTAACTAAAACCATTTAAAAAATAATTCAAAATATGAATATTGGATGAAAATGAACTCAAACATTAGAAATAAAGACATTTACGATGAAGCACTACAGGCAAAAAACAGTTGTTTCATGCATCTGTTAATATTAAGATTTTGGCTTTTCATAAAGTGTTGTTTCAGAACATCTAAAATACACTTTTAAGTGTTTATTTTATTGCACTTCATCTGTGTGTCTGAAGATTTCAAAGTTTTTTTCACTTATCAACAGCAAAGTTTATAGTTTTATTTTCTCTTTATTCTGAAGGTTTAATCATATTTAATTTGCACTGATTTATAAATCATTTTACTCCTAAACACAGTGAAGATGTATTTCTTTTCTGTCTGTTGATGATAGTATTTTCTGATTTATGGAGAAAAAACTTTTACTCTAATATGGCAACAAAATAAAAAATTATGAACTTGATTTATCCAATCTTCAGATTCTGGAAATGTATGCAAATTAGTACATATTTAATTAGAGAATGCCTAGATAAACGTCTGTTAGTTCATTTTTACCCTATTCACCTGCCTCAAGTACTAAAACTGAAATAAAACTACATTTAAAAAAAAAAAAACTAATACAAATGACAAGTGATTAAAGCTAAATTACTAAGACTTAAACATAGAAAATGCAAAAAAAAAAAAAAAAGCTTTTTACAATTTTTTTTAAATGAACACTAATTCCAAATCTAAATAAATAAATACTGTACTAGTATATAAAAATACTAAAATAACATGCTTTAGGGACAGAAATTAATCCTCTGAATGAGCCTCATGTGTGTCAGAGCTGTTCGTCTGTGCCACATTTACTCCTTACACACACACACACACACACACACACACAAACACACACACACACACACACACTTGCTCACACACACACACACACACACACACACTCTCTCTCTCTCTCTCTCTCTCACACACACACACACACACACACACACACACTCACTCACTCACTCACTCACTCACTCTCTCACTCACTCACTCACTCACTCACTCTCTCACACACACACACACACACACACACACACACACACACAGACAGAAGAAAGTCAGTCAGTCCGCTGATGCTGGAGCTGCTTGTGTCTTCAAACTCAACCTGTCTGAGCTCATTTTTACCACACTCATTACCGCAGTAAAAGACGAGGCCTCTGGCTACGGTTCACCCTTATCCTGACATTCACACCTCACACATAACTATTAGATCTCAGCATTACTGCATTCACACGTCTGTTGCTGATTTGTGGAACAGCATAGTTTCTTAATGAATGGAGTAGAATTTGGTGTTTTGGTGAACTTTTGTGTGTCATTATTAACAGTAGTAGCAGCTGTAGTAATAAAATGAAGAGCCTCACATCAGGACAACCTGACAATCACATGAACATAATAACATTTCATGAATGACATGAATTTCATGAATGAAAGTGTCCTTTCACAACATATTTTACTACTTTTTAACATAAAAATGCCTATTGCAGTGATGCATATTTTCATCATCTACCAGATTTTCAGGATGAAATAATTGTAGATATTAGATGAGGTTTTGAAGTGCATTGTGTTTGTTCATGGGTCCGTGTTGTCGTTCTGTTGCTGGAGGCTTTGTTTGCATGAGTGATGGCAGGCGTGTTTCCATAGAGGCTCATTAGACTGGATCAGAGCAGAAACCAGTTCTGCCGGTGTCAGTGTGTCCTCAGTCTGTTCACACTCCGTCAGGTGCAAGTGTGCTGTGTGTTTGTGTTGGTTTAGCTTTCTGTCCGTGAGGATTGAAGCAGGAGAGTGAGTTTCTCTGGAGGAAGTATCTCAGGTAACGTCTGGAAGCTTGACAAACTCTGAGGCTCTCAAAGATCATGTCTTATTTTGGGTTTAGTTTCATTCTGCTACATAGCTAACATTTGTTTTACTGCAGCTGCTGATGGTGAACACAGAATTCAGAAACTTCGGCTTCTCAAAATGCAGTTATAATAGGGTTCTTTTTTCCCCTCAAATATATGAACGTGTAGAGGTTTGTTTGGTTTTTAAGGCTTGTTCTGTTGCTGAACATTTGTTTTGTAAAATCTGAAAGTCTGTAGCATTAAGCTTATACTTATTTTTATTTCGTATTTTTTTAAAGCATCTGACTTCAGTGGCAAATGTTATTTCAGAAACAATAGCAGTAATGATAGGAATAAGAGTCAAATTACTTCTAATAATAGTTATAGGATGGTAGTAACATTAATAGTTTAATTAACTGAAATTATACAATATTGTTTATTATACTATAATAGTATATAAACTGAAGTTTTCCTCAATGCAAATGCATAAAAATCTTTAAAAATTAAAACTTTAACGGTTTCAAGACATCATCTAATCTCTGTCTGTAAATATGAATGTGAAATGATTTCTGCTTCTGATATTTGATGAAGGGAATTTTCTGGGATTCGCTGATGGCTGCTGTATAAAGCAGCCTGTCCTGTTGTTCTCTCAGAAAGCAGATATCATCTTCAGACCATTGTGAAAGTGTTTTCAGTATTTCAGTTTCACTTTACACAGAGTAACATCAGATCTGTGGCATTCACTGAGTAATGAACTCAATCAGCACTGCGCAGGTGAAGATCATGACCAGTCTGTCGTCGTAGGGTCTTATGTGTGTGTTTGTGTGCAGATATCATCTGGAGATCAGTGCAAGCACAGCAAAGCACAAGAACAGCATGCTGAGAAGATCTTCAGACAGCAGAGGCTTCCAGAATCCAGACGAGACGCATCTAGAGCTTCTGGAGCACAGCGGCAGTGTCTCATGCAGGTGAGGCTCGCAGATCCCAGGAACCTGATGAGACTCTTCATTTCTTAAGAAGTTCAATGATCCATTTAATCAGACTCACAAAACTGTGTACGATGAGAGACTGCAGCTTCTCACACCTCTGTGTCCTGATCTCCATCAGATCCATGACTATAGAGGAGGAGGAGGGTTCGGCTCGGCCCGATGGATCCGGCGTTCGTAATGTGAGTTTACTCTTCAGTGAGCTCCATCTAACTCTGCATGAGTCCGTCAACACTTACACACGATCACCTTCTGTTCTTTTGAGCAGAGCTTCAAGAGCCACAACAAAACCTTCCACAAACTCTTCCCTGAGATCCCAGAGATGGAGGATCTGGAACACGGTGAGTTTCCACTGGAAAATAATCCACAGTGAGATCTCGTCACGTCTCAGGTATTTCTCACCGTCTGTAATGAGAGTAACTGAAGTCTTGTGTTCCTCAGATGTTTCTAGCGTATCTGAAGAGTGTCAGTGATGTCTCACACTGTGCTCAGCTCAGAACGAGGTTTTCAACAAACGTTATTCCAGGAACATTAAGAAAACATTCAGTCTGAGTTACCATAATGTTCTCAAAGTGTCAGCACAAAATCATTCACGGAACATTTTTGTTCTGAAGTGTTTCAGTTCAAAAGTAACGTTCTGGTAATGTTTGAAAATGATGAAATTAAATATTCCCTTAACATCAAGAAAGCAACATTTTTTAAAACATAAAAGAACATTCTGAAATAATGCCTCCATAACTTTAGAAAAACGTTCTTAGAACATATTTTTGTGAGCAGTCAGCGATCTCAGACGTGTCTCTTCATAGCTCTATACTCTCTCTGAACGACCGCAGGTCTGTTTTTACTTCCCTGATGAGGTCTATTCAACGTGAAACTATCAGAAGAGAACAGATCCTGAACTGATCTGTCGAGTTTGTTTTATAATGGATGAATTTTACAATACTAACACTGCTGTTTTCATGTTTATTGTGAAGCTGCTTTGAAACGACACTGAAAGACATGATATGATCAAGAAGTCATAGTAGCATGTTTTTACATTACTTTAACTCAAAATAATCTGACCAATGTCAACTCGGTTTCAAAGGTATTTAAAGTTTTATACAGCCAGTTGAACTTGCACTGAAGTAGGTGGAGATTGTATAAAGCGCTACAGAAATGAACAGGACTTGAGTTGAAACTGAATGCTCAGTAAAGCAGGACAGTGTTTGAGGCGTCTGATGTTTCAGTGCACAGCTGCGGCCTGCAGAAGGAGGTGATTTACCACGGTAAGATGTACCTGTCCAGTCAGCACATCTGCTTCCACTCGTCTGTGCTGCTGAAGGACACCAGGGTGAGGCTTCTGTTCACGGATCAATCACTGAAGAACAGTTACAGCGTGTGAAAGATGACAGGACATTAATGAAGTGTTTGTGTTTGTGTAGGTGATGATCAACATGTCCAGCGTTCAGAGCATAAAGAAGAAACACACAGCTAAGATCCTTCCCAACGCCATCGCCATCATCACCACAGACAGACACAAGGTATCCATCAATCAATCAATCCATCAGTCGATCGATCAGACAGTGACTGACTCAGAACTCACGATGTTTCTCGAGTCCCTCCAGAGTGAAACGGTGAAGTGTTCCTCTGATGTTGCTGTGTGTGTTTCAGTATCTGTTCGTGTCGTTACTGAATCGAGAAGCGTGTTTCAAGCTGCTGCAGGCGCTCTGTACACAGCTGCAGGTTTGTGCTTCATTTGTGCTCTAAGAGTCGATAATCATTCAGTTCCAGTGACACCAGCAGTTTGAAGTGAGCTTTCCTCAGTCTGCTGATGGTGTGATGATGTAAATGCTTAGAAGTCTTAAAGATTGTGTGTGTTCATCGATCTAAAGTGAGATTGGTCTTCTCTGTCAGATGGAGAGCAGCAGCAGGATATCCTCCTCTCCGGATGTGGAGATGGACACGGTAAGTTCACCTGATGCTTTAGAACCAATCATCAACTCTCTCTCTCTGAATGAAAACACACACTTTAAATGCATGTCTCCCTGTGTAATTATGTGTTGTGTGCTCTGCCAGATTTCCAGCCTGTCGAGTCTAGAGGAGAATCCTGAGAACCACACGATTCATCCCACAGACGAGAGTCAAACTCTCCAGCGTGAGTCTGATTCATTCATTCATGTGCAACACGACATCATGATGGATCACATCCGAGCTGCTCTACAGACCGTGTTCTTTCACATGTTTCTCATGCAATAGTTTTATACCAAATGCAGACTGTAAATGAAGTGTTGTTGTGTTGCAGCAGAAGTACGAAGCAGCTCAGCGCCACACGACGAGCCGAGCAGAAAGATCAGCTCGAGCACAGGTGAGCGTCACAGTCCTGCTGGACCACGGCAGCTGCTTCATAACTTGCTGAGAATCTGTGATGAATGCGTGTTTCCTGACGTTCACGTGTTCTCTGATCTAGCGGTCTCCTGGGTAACCATGGTAACAGAGAAGGTCAGCTCCGTTCTGTCGTCCAATGACACGCGCAGCCTGAACACACTCCTGCTCTTCTACGTGATCCTGTGAGTATGAGACGCTATCAGACTCAGAAGCTCTGAATGACCTCCGAAGCGCTTCTTTCAGCTAAACGTTCAAACAGAATGAGATCAAGCGATCAAAGGCCAGGACTCTGGCTTCTGGCTTGTTGTGCATCCACACACGATCCTGTCTGGCTTCAAAACTCAGTCTCAGCACATTAAAGCGACTGTGAGACGAAAGCAAGTGACATTAGGATAGTACATAATGAATTGCAGCCGTTTGCTGTTTGAGCAACAGATACTTCAGGGGTTTGAAAAATGAAGTAAAGTGAATTAAAGATGCAGCGCTTGTGCAAATATCAGACACTTAATGAGTTTCAGCAGCTCGGAACACACCGATGTTCAGAGACGCTCGTGTCAGATCCAGCTTACAGGAAGAGTTCAGCCAAAAATTTAAGTGAATGCTGAAAATGTGCTCCCCATCAGTTCATCAGAGATTAGGATGAGTTTGTTTCTTCATCAGGTTTGTAGAAATGTAGCACTGCATCAGTGTCTCAGCAATGGATGCTCTGCAGTGAATGGGTGCCGTCAGAATGAGAGTCCAAACAGCTGATAAAAACATCACAATAATCCACAAGTAATCCACAGCACTCCAGTCCATCAGTGAACATCTGGAGAAGACAAAAGATGAAACACATCCAGCATTAAGATGTTTTTAACTCAAATACACAGAGTCTATAATCCATAATAACACTTCCTCCAGTGAAAAAGTGTTCTGGTGTGAATCAGGAGAGAAATCTGCACAGATCAAGCAGCGTTTAAACAGCTCTAAACAAATATGTGTCTGGATTTTGATGTGAGAGACAACAGGAGATGCACTTTTTCTACAGATCTGATGGAGA
>JANHFF010001865.1:30000-35000 GCA_024542945.1 allo-octoploid hybrid of Carassius auratus x Cyprinus carpio
TACGCAAGACATGGGTTTCAGCTGAGCATTCCTTGTGTCAAGCCACTCTTGAACAACAGACAGCGTCAGAAGCATCTCGCTTCAAAAAGGACTGGACTGCTGCTGAGTGGTCCAAAGTTATGTTCTCTGATGAAAGTAAATTTTGCATTTCCTTTGGATATCAGGGTCCCAGAGTCTGGAGGAAGAGAGGAGAGGCACACAATCCACGTTGCTTGAGGTCCAGTGTAAAGTTTCCACAGTCAGTGATGGTTTGGGGTGCCATGTCATCTGCTGGTGTTGGTCCACTGTGTTTTCTGAGGTCCAAGGTCAACACAGCCGTATACCAGGAAGTTTTAGAGCACTTCATGCTTCCTGCTGCTGACCAACTTTATGGAGATGCAGATTTCATTTTCCAACAGGACTTGGCACCTGCACACAGTGCCAAAGCTTCCAGTACCTGGTTTAATGACCATGGTATCCCTGTTCTTAATTGGCCAGCAAACTCGCCTGACCTTAACCTCATAGAAAATCTGTGGGGTATTGTGAAGAGGAAGATGAGATATGCCAGACCCAAGAATGCAGAAGAGCTGAAGGCCACTATCAGAGCAGCCTGGGCTCTCATAACACCTGAGCAGTGCCACAGACTGATCGACTCCATGCCACGCCGCATTGCTGCAGTAATTCAGACAAAAGGAGCCCCAACTAAGTATTGAGTGCTGCACATGCTCATACTTTTCATGTTCATACTTTTCAGTTGGCCAAGATTTCTAAAAATCCTTTCTTTGTATTGGTCTTAAGTTATATTCTAATTTTCTGAGACACTGAATTTGGGATTTTCCTTAGTTGTCAGTTATAATCATCAAAATATAAGAAATAAACATTTGAAATATATCAGTCTGTGTGTAATGAATGAATATAATATACAAGTTTCACTTTTTGAATGGAATTATCATTAAAAAGTTGATTTATTTCACTATTCTAATTATATGACCAGCACCTGTATATTCTTAACCTCGCAGCATGTGAATATAGCTGAACTAAAGTGAATCTGTAGAGTTTATTCACTAATGATATAAATAGAAGAATTAATCTCAGGAAAACACGCAGAAATCACGCTTCTCACCCAGATCTACTTAAATAATGTGACTAATGTGTGAATAATGTGTGTGTGTGTTGCTTCTCAATGCATCAGTTTTACTGCGTTTAAAATGTGCAGCACATGAAGCACTGAGAATAAAATGCTTGTTGTGAAACACTGGAGGATCTCAAACATCGTCTGGAGGAAGTTAATCAGATGTGTTTGTGAAGTCATTTGGGTTTTCTAGGAATCATCTCTATACTTTCACTAGTTCATTTTACATTGTACTGTGGAGATGCAGCTTTTAAAGTACAAATATTCCATGCAGTAAAACAGTTTATGAGTCAGAATCAGGAAGAGCTTTATTGCTGTAAGTGTTAACTGGTTCCAGAAGCTTCTAGAAGAGAGACAGAAAAATAAAGAGCAGTGCTGGGGAAACTTAAGTTACTTTTAAAAGTAATGCATTATAGTATTGCGTTACTCCATAAAAAAGTTACTAATTGCATTATTCATTACGCGGCTTTCATATATATATATATATATATATATATATATATATATATATATATATATATATATATATATATATATATATAAGGTATTTTGTTACGATTTTTCTATAATAACTTATTTAACCAATACTTTATTGAGAAGATTAAATGGACGGACAAAGCAAGCGGCATTTTTATTTATTCCTCATGGAATTACAAATTAGATGTATTTATCTGTATACGCTGTGAAGTTGTCGACTATTGTTTTAATTAATAGCAGGTCTATATTTGAATTTGTAAAGGCGAATGTCCTCTCGCGAGATTCAGCCGAGCTCTCGTTCAGGGTAGGGCCGTGGAGCTCCTCTCGCGAGATTAGCAGCGCTCTCGTGTTGTTGTTGTTGTGGTGATGATGGCGGCAGGCGCAGAGGCCCCGGACTCCTGGTATCTCGCTCTGCTCGGTTTCGCCGAACATTTCCGGACCTCCAGTCCTCCCAAAATCCGCTTGTGTGTGCACTGCCTGCAGGCCGTCTTCCAGTTCAAGCCGCCGCAGAGAGTGGAGGCCCGCACGCACCTGCAGCTCGGCTCGGTGCTCTACCACCACACGAAGAACAGCGAGCTGGCCCGCACGCACCTCGAGAAAGCGGTGAGAGCGCGCAGGAAAGCCCGAGGCTTCAGCCGAACGACTAGGCCGCAGTCCCGGGCTGCATTTTAATATAATGTTATTATTGTTGTTGTTAATAATTCATCAGTAAACTCAATGATAGAATGTGCTATTGATGATGTTTTAGTGTTTTAAGGGCTTATTGTTGTAAAGCATATATAATAATGTGAGTCTTTTGAAAGAAGCTCTGTTGTGTTTACTCTTCAGTGGGATTATGGGATGTGCTACTGTAGAAATGTATATGACTTGTGGTTCTCTTTCTCTCTCTGTTTCAGTGGCTCATCTCACAGCAAGTATCCTTTATCACATTCGAGAAGCAGATGTCACTCTTGATTTTGTCCATTTGTGTCGAGTCTGTGATTAGCTCTGCTGTGAGTGTGTGAAGACAGAGCTGATAACATGATAACTAATGATCACGCTGTTTTATGGAGCTTTCCTTAGCGCAGGTGTGCAGGTCGCACAGTTTGAGGATGTGAAGTTTGAGGCGGCGAGTCTCCTGTCGGAGCTGTACTGTCAGCAGGTGAGGGATCCACACAGCACTGCTCTCATCACATTCACACCTGAGCAGAGTCTTACAGAGGACCTGCCTCCTCAAATATAGAGGCACCTATACACTCGCATCTATAATGAAGCATTTTACACAAAGCGTAAATAATAATAGTAATATAATAATTTAAAAAATAAACATTTGATTTAAAATATTGTAAAATGTTTTATATGTGTGTCTATGTATCAAGTTGTTTCCTGGTGTGTTCACTAGAACTTGGTTGATTCGGCGAAACCGCTGCTGCGGAAGGCCATCCAGATCTCACAGCAGACCCCCTACTGGCACTGCAGACTGCTCTTCCAGCTGGCGGTGCGTCACACACACACACTCACTCTCTCTGACACACACACACACACACACACACACACACACACACGCGCGCGCGCTCGCGCTCGCGCGCGCGCGCGCGCGCGCGCGCGCGCGCGCGCTCGCGCGCGCACACACACACACAGGCGCGCGCGCGCGCGCGCGCGCGCGCGCGCGCGCACACAAACTCTCTCTCCTCTCTCCTCTTCTCTCTCTCTCTACACACACACACACAACACACACACACAACCGCTCACACACACACCGACACACACACAACAACTCGCTCTCACACACAACTCTCTCATCACACACACACACACACACTCTCTCTCAAACCCCACACACACACACACTCTCTCTCTCTCTCTCTCTCTCTCTCTCACACCACCACACACACCACACACACACACACACTCTCTCTCACACACACACACTCTCGCTCACACACACACACTCTCTCTCACACACACACACTCTCTCTCACACACACACACTCTCTCTTCACACACCATCACACAACAACTCTCTCTCACACACACACACACACACTCTCTCACAACCACACACTCTCTCTCACACACACACACGCCTTCACACACACACACACACACACACTCTCTCACACCCACACACTCTCTCACACACACACACACACACCACACACACACACACACACACACCACACACACACACACACACACACACTCTCTCATAAACCAGTCCTTGTGGTCAGAGCTGAGCATCCTGATGATAGCGTGTTCTGGATGTTGTTGCAGCAACTGCACACGCTGGAGAAGGACCTGGTGTCGGCCTGTGATCTGCTGGGGGTCGGTGCTGAATACGCCAGAGTCGTGGGATCTGAATACACCAGGTATTATTGATCACGGCGCTCGGGTTATCATAACGTCACGTGTGTTTGTTTCTGTGATGTCTGAAGGTTTGAGAGGTTAATGATGTAACTCATGTTCACAGAGCTCTCTTCCTGTTGAGCAAAGGCATGGTGAGTAACAATTATTTTTATTTCACAGTATTATTACAGTGTATGTCTTATTTTAATATTTTTATTTTTAAAACTAAAAATTTCTAACAGTGATGATGCCACTGCAGCGTTTGAAGCTGAATCATAACACACTCGTTATTGATCTGTTTTGCCCTGCATCTTGAAGAAACAAATTCTGCTGAAAAAAAAAAAAGCCTAAATATCACTTAATTTGTTGATGTGGAGTTCAAAAATGTCAAAAGAAACTTTCCATGTCATGATGATGTATTTGTATCAGCTTTAATGACTTACTACAGTAACAAGATCAGTCAGATAAGTGTTACAGTGTATCGTGTGTTCTGGTGTGCGCTGAGAGGCTCAGTCTGTGTGCATCTGCTCTTGTGCTGTCTGTAGCTGCTGCTGATGGAGCGTAAGCTGCAGGAGGTTCATCCGCTGCTGACTCTCTGCGGACAGATCGTGGAAACCTGGCAGGGAAACCCCATCCAGAAGGAGTCGCTGCGAGTGTTCTTCCTGGTGCTGCAGGTCACACATTACCTGGACGCCGGACAGGTGAGAGCCACACACTTCTCCTCTGTTAGAAGCTCCCCGCTGTGATGTGTGTTTGACCTGATCAGCTCTCGTGTGTGTGTGTGTGTGTGTGTGTGTGCGCAGGTGAAGAGCGTCAAGCCGTGTCTGAAGCAGCTGCAGCAGTGCATCCAGACCATCTCCACGCTGCACGACGATGAGATCCTGCCCAGTAACTCGGCCGATCTCTTCCACTGGCTGCCCAAAGAGCACATGTGTGTCCTCGTCTACCTGGTGAGCGTCTTCCTGTCCCACATCACACTTACACACTTCACCAGGACTGACTGAATCTCTGTTTCAAGTGTTTGGGAAATGTAGCCTGCTAAATAAATGTTTTTAGTACTTTAATGTGCAGAAATCATTCTGTCTGT
>JANHFF010001865.1:45000-54230 GCA_024542945.1 allo-octoploid hybrid of Carassius auratus x Cyprinus carpio
AAATCTAATGTTTCCGTATCCGCGATGTGTTTGAATGCCAAATTATTATTATTTATGTACTTCGCTTCAGGCAATATCCATGTAAACCTAAATGTTTAATATAACACTTACAGCACAGATGTGACTACATGTTGAAACTGAGCTGTGTGTGTGTGTGTGTGTGTGTGTGTGTGTGTGTGAGAGAGAGAGAGAGAGAGAGAGAGAGAGTGTGTGTGTGTGTGTATATGTTATTATGATCATGAACAGACTGTTGTCACGTTAGTAAAGCCGTGTTCAGCTTGAGGTTTTTTCTTCTATCAGTGGAAGCAGCTGCTACTTTTAGTCATAACGATAATCCGAATTGTAAAAGGTGTGTGCATTCACAATAAAAACAAATCTTTGTGCTTTTGTAAAATAAGCCTGAAGAAAAATAGCATGCCGCTCTCTGCCGTCTGTTTCCTTTCACGCAGCATGCTAGGCTACTTGCACAGCTTTTCTTTCATTTTTCTTAATTTATAATTTAAGTAAAGATATATTTCTCGTTAGGGATTTGCCGGTATCAAATTTTCCTGTTGCGATTAATTGATGATGCGTTTGTCACGGTATACGGTATTATCACGGTATTGAAATTTAGTTTCAAAAAAGTGGTCATAATACAGTATAACAGGTTAAATAACTTTTTCTTATAACAAAAATTACTGAACATTTAAATACAATAAAGCAATACAGAAAAAAATATATAAAGTTAAGTTTTACACATTAAAGTGCAAAAGAACTATAAAGACCAATAGGTATCACTTTACAATAAGACCTCTTTAGTAATCCTTAGTTAATGCATTAACACAAGGCAAGGCAAGGCAAGTTTATTTATATAGCACATTTTGTACACAATGGTAATTCAAAGTGCTTTACATAAAAGAAAGTAAAAAAAAAATCATGAAGAAAAATAACCACAAAAATAAAACAAGCTATTTAAGAACTTTGAAAATGATTTAAAAATTGACTTAAAAAGAATTCAAGACAGTTTAAAAATCAGTCTGGACATCTCATAGTGCTCATTCAATAAATGCACAGCTAAACAATGAGCAATAGCTACATTTGCTATAGAAGTTATTAATCTTTGTTAAAAAATACAAGTCTTAGTTCATGTTAGCTCATTAAATAACACAGTTGCAACTTTCAATTTTAACAGTGTTATTAAATATTGGAATACCTAAGATTAATGAATGTTCAGAAGAATTTTTAATTGGCAGTTTGTTAACTAAAGAAGCCCTAATGTAAAGTGTGAATGAACAATAAAGAATCAAAACACTTTCAAACAATATCTAGGGCATGTTGTAGTCTAGATTAAAAAAAAAAAAGTTTGAAAAAAATAGCCTATTAAGTCTAAATATTTAAGTATTTGGCGCTGTGATGAACATCATAGCAAATCCACAAATCTCAATGGCTATTTAAAATGATTTAAATATGGTTTAGAAAGTAGCAGCTGCTTTATTTATGGGGTTTACAAGGTAAGGGCTGCAGTTTAGCGCCATCTGCTGTCAGAGAGTGAATGTGCTTTCATTCAGCGCGTCTCTCACGTGTTCCTCCATGTGCTTCTCATGCGTGCTTGTTTACATCAGAGCGCACGCTTCTTTCAAGCAGCATACAGCGGTGTTGTGCATTTTGAGCAGTTGATGAGAAAAGTATTCTTAAAATGCATTCCAAATTCTGAATAATTTGTAATATATAATTATTCACGGTATTTAGAAGTGCCCACGATAACAATACCGTGCATATTCATTACCGCGATATATCGCATTACCGAATACTGGCACAAGTCTATTTCTCGTATAGGCCTATTTATTAGTATGTGTGTATATATATATATATATATATATATATATATATATATATATATATATATATATATATATATATATATATATATATATATATAGCCTAGATTTATTATGTTTTCTCCGCTCGCAGAAGGTGCGTGATGTGAATCCTCATGTTCTATTTCTAATAGGTCACAGACACTTAACTTTTCTAATTTAATTAAATTCTAATTTAAAATAATCTTGTTGGTTAACGGGTTTCTCCATCCCAAAATGAAAATGTTGTCATTAATCACTTACCCCCATATCGTTCCAAACCTGTAAAAGCTCCGTTCATCTTCAGAACACTATTTAAGATATTTAAGATGAAAGCCGGGAGGCTTGTGACTGTCCCATAGACTGCCAAATACATAACAGTGTCACGATCCAGGAAAGCACCGTCAGAATACTCCATCTGTCATCAGTGATTCAACCGTAACGTTGTGAAGTGACGGTAACACTTTCTGTACACGAAGAAAACAAAAATAACGACTTTATTCAACAATTCCTCTCCTCTGTGTCTCTCCACATCAGCGTAGCAGCGTTTTGTAGAATCTGAGCTGAACGCAGACGGCGTATGCTCTTCTGTGTCAGCCGCGACACAAAGATACGCTTTCTGTGTGTATTTACGCTTTGGTTTGAAAGAAAACAGCGCATCCGTGTGGTAAAACATTAGAGATCAGTGTTGCAGTTCCACAAATCTAAAGTCTTTCTGAACGTATATAAAGCAGAAGGTTGTTTAGAAAAGAATGACAAGAAGTATTTAATTTAATTAATCTGATAACATAATCCCTATAATCAGCCACCACCGTGCGCTTCTGAAGGGGATTCTTACTGCTAGATGTTGTTGTGATGATGATGATGATGATGAAGATGAGTGAAGGCCCGTTCACATCAAAGACAATAACAATAAACTTTTAATAATTGTTCCAATTTTATGAGAACAGGGAAGTCCTCATTACAACTATGACATCCTGGAATCACTTTCAGAATGATTATTATTATTTTTTTTTTTTGTTCAGCTGATGAATGACAAAAACATCGACAGCCAATTAGTATCCAGCCACGATTAAAAAAGCTGAAGCCTGCGCTGATCATAAACAGAACACTATCATCCGCTGGTGTGGACACTAATGTAGTTATCAGGCTTTATCTGCTCGAGGTCTGTTGTGTTTAGAGTCATGATGCACCGTTACAACCCTTCTTACTGTCAGTGTGTGATGTGTTTACAGAGATTGTAAAAGAGATGTTTGTGCTGAGGAGAAGCAGTGCTGTGTTTTATGTCAATGAAATGAATGTTCAGTTCTTTCTGAAATAAGAGTAAACTGTGTTAAGATGCTTTGAAATGAACGGATTCAGAAGCAGATGCATCGGTGTTGGATTGATGACGCGTCACACAGACGAACGTAGGGCTTGACTTTATCATAAGAAACTGATTAGAAAGTGCTTGATAAACGAGGGATGGAGTGAGATTCATATTTAGTAACTGGAGTGACTGTAGTGTGTGTGTGTGTCTGGGACGTGTGAAGATCTTCGTAGCTTCGTGTGTCGACTCTTCCCCGGAGATTCAGAATCACCCGTCTGACCGTGCTTCTGCTGGACCGTCTTCAGTTCGCTGCTGTTTGGTGCCTGCTGATGCTGCAGCATCTGTGTTTGTTGTCGGTTGCCATGACGTTAGGATGCTGAAGCCGTTGCCGGGTGATGGAAGCTACCAAATCACACACATACTGAGACGCAGGATAATCCTTTATTCCTGGAAGGTGGCGCTCGGGCTTGTTTAAACATGACGTGGGCTGCTGGACGTTGTGTAGATGTTTGTCAGAGGGTTCTGAAGTGTACGTTGCTCGACTGCATTGCATTTGCATGAGCTGGCGGTAAACCACAGCTGCAGATCTCCGGCCTGATGGGAAGCGAGTCGGTGTGAATCATCACATTCTAGCGCTCTACTCAGAGTTACTGACACTAGTGTTCATCAGGACACTTTAACCCTTCGCTGGCTGTGTTTACACACTCTGCAGTCAGTGTGGATCGTGGTGCATTTATCATCACTGCTGATTTCACTGATCTCGGGGCTGAACCTCATGATGTCAGAATTCATATTTAATACAAATTAAGAATTTTTGAAGTGATGGTTCACCCAGAAGTGATCATTCTGCCATCATTTGCTCACCCTCATGTCCTTCTAACCTGCTCTTTTTCTATTCGATATTTTGAGAAATGTCTCTGGGTTTTTGTCCAGCCAGTGAAGGTCAGTGCGGTCCAGTGTTGTCTGGTGCCCAGTGTCTGTTGTGTCTGTCATACAGGTTTGAATGACATGAGGGCGAGTAAATGATGACACGACAATAATTTCAGAACCATTGAGAATATTTTGCATTATGAAACTCATTTAAACTCTTCTTACTCCTAAAGTAGTCGTCTTGTGCAGAATGTGGGTGTGTTTTTGAACCACAGAGCTGTTATAATGGCACAGGAGCTCTGATTGGTCTGTGGATCATAAATGAATCGTCTGCTGGTTTGTGAAAGTGCATCATGTTTTGTGTCTCTGTTCAGTCAGCGATTCTGATTCAGAATCACATGTTCCTCCAGGAGCAGAAGGAGACACATCTTCCTCTCTCTCTCTCACACACACACACACACACACACACACACACACACACACACACACACACACACACGGACGGGCGGACAGGCACGTAGGTCATGCTCAGCGTTTAGAGCAGCGCTGTAGGAGAGGTCATTACATCAGACGCTATAAATACACTCCGCACAGACACTTCCTGTGCCCTGACGCGAGCGTGAGCCCTGCAGAGACACTGACTCTACGCATATCTGGAGACACAGAGGTCAGTGGTCATCACAGGGTCTGTCCCAACTCTAGTGAGCACCCTACTTAGGCATCATCTTCACTGAAGCAGAACCTTATGTCCTGACTGATTTAAATAACACTTGATTCAGTTTGCATGACGTTAAACTCATGACTCATGATTTTAGACTGTGGACGATTAATGTCTCCACGATCTGCTTTTGATGAAATATGTTAGTATCACGCTACAGCACACATTCTATCAGAGTTCTGGCGTTTTTCTCTCAGTATACTGTACAACACCACACACATCCACATCACATCTTACTCCGCGGTAGAGTTACACTCACAGGAGGCTGCACTTATTCTCAATCACAAAACTACATTATTTGTGTTTCATTCGTGTGCTGTACTGTTGTGCTTTTTCTGAGCGTATACACCTGAAGCGTGCGCACACTAAAAACACCTGTCAAACAGCGCCTGATTACTGGACTTGAGTTATCTTTCGCGTCTGACTGTGCTAATACTGTCAAAAACACACAAGGTTTACATATAAACACTGTTGGTTATGTGTAAAGTGAAAGTAAACAGTTGAGAGAAAAACGGATGCGTGCAGGTCTTAAAGTGACAGCAGACTAATATTAAACATGCTGCTGTCTGATTCTTCAAAATAACTTTTGTGTTCAACGGAAGAAAGAAACTCATTCAGGTTTAAAACAACTTGAGAGTGAGTAAATGATGACAGGATTTTTATTTTTGTGTGAACTGTACCTTTAATGTTAATAAAACAACAAAACGCAGAGAACAATAACTCCCTGCTCTTGACTGAACTTTCAACTTTCATAGTTACTTTAATAAGAATCACAGTATAATTTATACAGTGACGTGTATATAGTGTATATTACCTTTTAAGGCTTTGTTTTTTAAAACAGGGAAAATAGTTTGGCTGTGCTGTACCAACATTGTGATAAAATCGTGCTTTTCCTGATATTTTTGCCATTTTGCCCTCCCCTAGCTGAACTATTGTATACCGGAAAATCCAACTTTATCCTCATACATGCAGTAGTACACTTACGCAAACGATGTATACTGTATATCAAATCTCAACTGCTTGATTGTTTATATCATCACAAAACTATATTATCGTCCAGCTCTAATCTGATTAATGCTATTATAAGGCATGAAGATATTGCGATATTATAAACATAAACATCATGATTTTCTGTAAAGCAGCTTTGAAACTGTTTTGTGAAAAGCCTGATATAAATGAATGAGACCTTAACTGACTATTATAGAAATTTCTGTATTGATCAATAAAGGATATTTATTTAAATTATTTTATAGAGCTTGTTGCAATGCATTCTAGGATTTGGCAAGGTACAGCATTTGCTCCCTATGTAGACAGCTCACTGGGACAGAGGTGTGTTTGCGCGAGTGCGCGAGCGAGTCTGAGAGTGTGTGCGAGAGTGCAAGTGCGCGAGTGTGTGTGTGTGATTGAGTGAGAGTGTGAGCGTGTGCGAGTGTGTGCCAGTGAGGGCGTGTGCGAGTGAGGGCGTGTGCGAGTGAGGGCGTGTGCGAGTGAGGGCGTGTGCGAGTGAGAGCGTGAGTGAGAGCGTGAGCGTGAGCGTGAGCGTGAGCGTGAGAGTGAGCGTGAGAGTGAGAGTGAGAGCGTGAGCGTGAGCGTGAGCGTGAGTGTGAGCGAGTGAGAGCGAGTGCGCAACTGAGTGAGAGCGTGTGCGAGTGTGAGCGAGTGCGAGCGTGTGCGAGTGAGAGCGTGTGCGCAACTGAGTGAGAGCGTGTGCGAGTGTGAGCGAGTGCGAGTGTGAGCGAGTGCGAGCGTGTGCGAGTGAGAGTGTGTGCGCAACTGAGTGAGAGCGTGTGCGAGTGTGAGCGAGTGCGAGCGTGTGCGAGTGAGAGCGTGTGCGCAACTGAGTGTGAGCGAGTGCGAGCGTGTGTGCGAGCGAGTGAGAGCGTGTGCGCAACTGAGTGAGAGCGTGTGCGAGCGTGTGAGTGTGAGCGTGTGCGCCCGAGTGTGAGCGTGTGAGCGTGTGCGCCCGAGTGAGAGCGTGTGCGCCCGAGTGAGAGCGTGTGCGCCCGAGTGAGAGCGTGTGCGCCCGAGTGAGAGCGTGTGCGCCCGAGTGAGAGCGTGTGCGCCCGAGTGAGAGCGTGTGCGCCCGAGTGAGAGCGTGTGCGACCGAGTGAGAGCGTGTGCGCCCGAGTGTGAGTGTGAGCGTGTGAGCGTGTGCGCCCGAGTGAGAGCGTGTGCGCCCGAGTGAGAGCGTGTGCGCCCGAGTGAGAGCGTGTGCGCCCGAGTGAGAGCGTGTGCGACCGAGTGAGAGCGTGTGCGACCGAGTGCTTGTGTGTGACCGAGTGAGAGTGTGAGTGTTTGCGAGTGTTAGCGTGTGCGTGTGAGTGCGAGCGTGTGCTAGTGTGTGTGGGCTTGAGTGCGAGTGTGTGAGAGCGTGTATGCGAGTGTGTGCGTGTGAGTGCGAGTGTATGCGAGTGTGTGAGAGCGAGTGTGTGAGTGTGTGTGCGAGAGTGTGTGTGCATGTGTGCATGTGTGCGAGTGTGTGTGTGTGTGTGTGAGCTTGCGCTCTGGAGCTCATCTGGTGTCGCTGCAGCGGATGTGGTGTTCTTGAGTTCACTGATTTGAGGGGTTCATGTCGTTCACGTCACGCATCAGTGCAGGAAACCCTGGCCGTCATCTTCTCAGGTCACAGTAAACCACTGACATTTGCAGCGCTTTGCAGTTTATCCCATCATCACAGGCTTGTGTGTGTGTGCAGTGCAGCTCAAACACGCTGGAGAAACCTCTGATGGAGCATATGATGATCAGATCGAGGTTCAGTTCGAAATCAAGCAGGAACAGATTTACTGGATTCATTAGGCAGCTGATTTCTACATCAGACTGCAGCAGAAGATGAAACCATCTTTTGGTGACATGACAGTTTGATCAACACTAGAGTACAAAGGTTTTGGGTACGTAGATATTTAAAGGTTTTTAAAAGAAGTCTCTTCTGCTCACCAAGGCGGCATTTATTTGATCAAAAATACAGTAAAAACAGTGAAATATTATTAGAATGTAAAACAGCTGTTTTCTGTGTGAATATGTGTTAAATTGTAATTTATTTCTGTGATGCGCAGCTGTATTTTCAGCATCATTACTCCAGTCTTCAGTGTCACATGATCTTCAGAAATCATTCTAATATGATGATCTGCTGCTCAAGAAACATTTCTGATTATTATCAATGTTGAAAACAGTTGTGCTGCACAATATTTTTGTGGAAACCTTGATATATTTTATTTTTCAGGATTCACAGATGAATAGAACGTTCAAAAGAACAGCATTTATTTGAAATAGAAATCTTTTTTAACATTATAAATGTGTTCACTGTTAGTTTTGATCAATTTAAAGCATCCTTGATGAATAAGAATATTTCTTTCAAAACAACTTTTGAATGTTACATAATGACGTGACGGCCTGATTTCCTGTGCTCTGATTGGATCAGAATATTCTCCTGGAGTCTGAGCTCAACAGGTTCATCACGGGTTTGTCCAGTTAGTTCTTCTGATCTTAATGGTTTGTTTGGTGTATGTAATGATTGTGTTTTTGTCAGTTAATTGTTTGATTGTCTGTCCGGCACACACAGTCAGGACGCTCAACCGTGTGTGTGTGTTGTGGGATGTGCCTCGTTTAAGACACAGATGTGTGTGTGTGTGTGTGTGTGTGTCAGTCACCAGGGAAGTGTAACACAAGACTGCAGCACCATTTTATCGCCTGCAGTCACCCGATCGGCCCACTGCGGTGGTCACCTGACCTCTGGCGCTGCTCTGGATTGGTCCGTTTCAGTGAAGGGAAGTGTGTCAGGAATGAGTCAGTGCTGCTCTGGAGCGCTGAGGTCAGTGTGATGATGAAGATCTTTAAGAGTCAGGTTTTAGACGCAGTTGAACAGTGAATGAGGACTGAGGCGTCAAACACCAGGAAGAGTGTGTTCTGGTGCTCTGAGATCTGCTCATCAGCTGCTACTAGTGACAGTAATGCTTGACTTCACCAGCAGCGCTAACTAGTGGTCTGCAGAACAGAGCTCTACCCACAAAGGGTTAACTCTCGTCTTCTGTCTCTCTCTCTCTCTCTCTCTCTCTGTCACACACTTACCGGTTCCAACCAGTTCTCAGGAAAGTGCGTCATGTGCCCCATGGAATCCTGGGAAGGGTCATGTGTGTCTCTGTGATGTCACCGGGTGGGAGAGAGAACAACTCGAGTCAGCTTTCTATCATCTGTGTGCGTGTGTGAGCATGTGGCGTTTCCTGTCGTACAGGAAGTGTGCTGATGAGAGTGTGCCGTGGCTCTCCTGCAGGAGTGAGCTCGTGTTGTCTGTAGGTTTGTCGATTAAACTTCCTGTTGTGGCCCACTGACTTCTGGGAAATCAGACAGGGCTTCATTCTGAACTAAAATCAACACTGAACCGAATGATCCGAGTAATGACACGGTTTACATCATTTATTTCCCCGTTTATTACACACACACACTCACTCACACACACACACACTCACACACACACACACACACACACACACACACACACACA
>JANHFF010000113.1:0-54139 GCA_024542945.1 allo-octoploid hybrid of Carassius auratus x Cyprinus carpio
CCAGACAAATGTAGTGTCACATTCATGTTTTACAATAGTTAACCCACTAATCTGTTTGATACCAGTCATTGAACCATCTTTAACTCACACATGATGTTTAAAGTCACAGCATCAGAGTATTTCTCTCCATGTTTATTTCTGGACTTGCACTTGTATTCTTCACTGTGATCAGAGCTGATGTTTGAGATGTTGTAGATGCTTCCAGATCCTACAAACGTTCCTCCTTTAAACCAGCTGATTTCTGCAGGTGGGTTTGAATCACTGCTGCAGCTCAGAGTCACTGAATCTCCCTCCACTATTACACCAGATGAACTGATGGACACTGAGACACTCTTTGGAGGATCTAAAACAAACAAACAAACATTTATTTCATTAACATTTGCAATAAATGTAAGATGACAGAGGAACAAATATCACAGTCATTGAACCATCATTAACTCACACATGACGTTTAAAGTCACAGCATCAGAGTATTTCTCTCCAAGTTTATTTCTGGACTTGCACTTGTATTCTCCACTGTGATCAGAGCTGATCTTTGAGATGCTGTAGTTTCTTCCAGATCCTACAAACGTTCTTTCTTTAAACCAGCTGATTTCTGCAGGTGGGTTTGAATCACTGCTGCAGCTCAGAGTCACTGAATCTCCCTCCACTATTTCACCAGATGGACTGATGGACACCGAAACGGTCTTTGGAGGGTCTAGAAAAAAAGAAATAAAAAAAAATTAAGACTACAGTACTTTTAGAAACAGAATGTCTATTTACACTAAGTGCAAATAGCCCGCCTTGTTGGCAGAGGCTATTTACACTAGCTCCTCCCACAAACCTATTGTAGGAATAGTCAACAATACTATAACCGACGGCAGACAAACATCAGCTACAGTGGTGAAGTGTTGTCTTTTTGATGCGATCGACCCGGGTTCAAATCCGCCTTTTACCTTTTTTTCCTTCCTTTTCAAATCTCATATCACATCAGAAAGGCATTTATTTTCAATAAAAATGAAGGACATAATCAAAAAGTTGAAAATAAAATATTGGGTAGGGTTAGGGTGGTTTAGGGAGGGCGTTATTGTCCCATTAAGGTGCCATCCATTTAATAATTTGAATTAAAATTATAATTTACACTCAAAAGTTATTACTGCATACTGTTTTAAAATGTATTATAATACAGAGATGCAGATAATTGCCACTATTTGCAATTAGTATAAATAGTATAAAGTAGTAGTATAAATAGCAGAAAATCCTGCTTTTTTAAGATATTGTAAATATAGTCTATTGCTATCTGCACTTAGTGTAAATAGCATCTATGGCTGAGAAAATATGCTATTTACACTTAGTGCAAATAGCCGCTGCCTTTTAGAAAACGCAGTGTCGACGTCAACTTAGGGAACTAAATAGTTTTTTCACAACATTGCATTTTGGTTGCTGTTAGGTTAGTTGAAACTATGATAAAAACAAACAATATAATAAGCTTAAGTTATATGTTTGGGTTATCTAATGGCCTACACCTGAAAAACTACAAGAAATTAACGACTGTGCCAGCTACAAATCTGTACATGCAAATGTGTCTTAAGCAACCGAAACATAATAATTTTTACCTGGTAACACAAAGGCTACATCTTAAAACACAGAACATGGAGATTGAAAGAAGGCTGGATTAAACCTCAACAATTTGTTGTCAGAAACCAAACTCTATACATTTAATTTGATACTGACATCAAGCTGAAACTGAAATTTTATTTGTTCTATGAAAATCTATTGGTCCTGTACTTGTGCATGCAGCAGTTTACTCTGACTTTTCAACTGTTTTGAGAAATAAAGATAAAAAAAAGGAAGAAAAAAAAAACTGCTCATAGAAAATTATGTACATACTTTCTTCTTTCAGCTGAATATCTGTTGTGTTTCCGTTTGGTCACAATAACAATGCAAGTTCTCATGTTATTTTTCACTCTCGTTTTCCTGTCAGGAGATACTCATTTAGGATGTGGAAATAATGTTTATAAAATTTCACAGGTGATGAGCTAATTATGAAATAATATTTTCTTTTCAGATTTATAGTCAACCAACTTTTTAACTTTTCAAATTATGACCAAATACTGACACGTGACACTGAGCTGAACAGCAGGAGAGATGTAAGTGTGTTCCTGTAGAGCACAGCTGTATCTGCCTGCATCCTCTCTTCTGACTGACTGCAGCAGGAGTTGATTGTTTCTGTCTCTTCTCTCAGTTAATGGCTGTGAGTTTCTGTACCAGATGAATGTTGCTCTGTCAGTCAGAGCGCAGCTGCTTTTACATGTCAGACGGACTGAATCTCCCTCTGTCACTCTCTCAGGAGACTCCACCTGAAGATCTGAACACAACACACACATTATATCTAGAGCTGCTGTCATACACTGATTATTATTCAACATAATGCACAGAAGAAGAGTGAAACCTCATCAAGTCACCTGTGACAGTAAGAGACACTCCTGGATCACCAGTCCACTTTCCATCAGGTTTATCAGTGATGAATCTGAAATAGTACTTGTGTGAATCCTTCTGTGTCACATGACTCAGTCTGATGGTGCAGTTCTTCTGTTTATCTCCCAGATACTGAAGCCTCTGACTGTATTCAGGATCCTCAGACAGATCTGGATACTCTTCACCAACTTTTACAGGGTTTTTGGTCCAGAACACTTTCCTGATCTGATATTCAGTAGGGTATGTATAATTGCAGCTCATTATCACTGATGAGTTCTTTAGTGCGCACATCTGTGAATGTCTGTAATTCACACCCCAATCAGCACTAGAAACCCCTGAAACACAGAATTCATAAGAACACAATATAAAAAATTGTGCCGTTAAATAACAGTAATTTACTGGCAGCAGGGGTTCGAGTAAGATACCGTTAATTTACAACTCTTAATTTTTTTGCACACATGTATGTGCTGAAGTACTTAACACAGAGATCATCACTGTATCAACAACTCCACATTTACTGTCTTTATATAAAGCAGCAGAAGATCAGCATTTGTGGCTCATCATTGAGTGAAGCACAGGCTCTACTCTCCAGCACAATGGTGAACCACAAAACTACATTAAACTAACAGATCTCTCTTGTGCAAAAACACATTAATACAGTTGAGTTCAGTATTTACTCTCATCATCAGTGTATGACTTTGCATAACTTTTTTTCTATGGATGTTCACATATATTTTAGTCAAATTAACTTTTTTTTTATTTGGTAAATCTGACTTTTACTTTTTACAGTATATTGCTGTTTTTTTTTCCTGGACTTAACGGCAACAAACTGTAGAAAAACAGTTATTTACTGGCAGCAGGGGTGCCATTGAATAACTGTTTTTCTACAGTTTGTATCCTGTAAATTAATTACAGTTTATTACTGTTAAATTATGTTTTATGCTTTTTTTCTTCATCTTAAATCTTTAACCCTTTAAACCCCACAACAAAATCCTCAGTTTTAAATGAACACTTATAATGTGTGCACACTACAGAGTGTTAGAGTAACACTGAATCAGTGAAGTTAATGAGATAATTCTGTGATTAATTGATGATTGAGCATTAGTGATGAACAGCTGCTATTAACAAACAGAATCACTGAAGAAAGCAGAAACACAAGAACTACAACTGACTTCAGACACAGCCTTAGATGAAATCAACTGAAATAAAATAATTCTTCAAATCTCTTAAGATCTGATTAAACAACTCCTAAAGCAGCTTCACCAGATTCACATTACTAACCAGACTGACTTTATTTCTGTCAGATGTCTACAGAAGATCTTATTGAGAGTTAAAGAGGTTTAGGTGTTTTTTTCACTACCATGATGGAGATCAGTGTTTACTTTAGTTGGGCTCTTGAACCATGACTTTTCAACACTAAGGTTATTTTTTTTGGTTGTTGTAGCAATATATATTTGGAACTTGTTATAGCCAAAAAAAGATATCTATCTATCTATCTATCTCTATCTATCTATCTATCTATCTATCTATCTATCTATCTATCTATCTATCTATCTATCTATCTATCTATCTATCTATCTATCTATCTATCTATCTATCTATCTATCTATCTATCTATCTATCTGGTAATGTTGTTTATAGATCAGAATGAGCATTCTCTTGTTTCTGATCCAGTTCTGTGTCTTTTCTCCTATTGAATACTTAAAACTAGAGCAAAAGAAGGAGCACTGCTCTGCTGAGCCATAAGTTGTGAAAACCTGTAAAAAAAAAACACCACTCAAAAAAAAAAAAAAGCTTTGTTATAATTTAGACGGACACATCAAGAATCAGCGTAAGAATCACAGCAATGGTGACAATCCACAAAATAATTAAACAGTTAAGTTCTGAACATCACAAAACATGCTACTAAAACTTAAGACAAAAGCAAAAATACAAACACACAAATTCAAGAAAATAAGTGGACAATTCAGGGGCATAATTTATTCATGCCACAATGCATGCTGGGAGTCATGGAGGAGTTTTATCCTGTGCTGGTACCCAGCATGTATTGGATCATGAACCTTTTGATTGTCACCGTTGTTGAGGTTCATATGCTGATTGTTGATGTTTCTCTTTGAGTGTTATTGACATTGAAGCTCTAAATATTTAAAACCATAATTGTTTTGAAATACTTATGTTATTACTGTTCAATCTTATAAAGGCAAAAAAAAAAATTATAATATGTGCAATACACACATATAACACCAAATTATTTCAAGCAACACTTGAAGTCAGTCTAGTAGATTATGGCTAATAGAAACAGCCTTAATTACTTGACCAACAACATAATAAATGTATCTTAAAAACACAAATATAGCAATTAAACAAAATTTAAGGTTCAAGGGTCAGGATCCCAACTAAAGCAAATACTGATCTCCACAATGGTAACGTCAAACGAAACAATAAAACATCATCATCTAAATCTCTGTAACTCTCAATAAGATCTTTTGATCTCTGATCTCTGATCTGACAGAAATAAAGTCAGTCTGGTTAGTAATGAGTGAAGCTGGTAAAGCTGTTTGTTGATTGTTTAAATCTTCAGTTGATTTCATCTAAGGCTGTGGCTGAAGTCAGTTGTAGTTCTTGTGTGTGTCTTGTTTCTCTTTTCTTCAGTGATTCTGCTCGTTAACAGCAGCTGTTCATCAGTGTCTGAATTCACTCATTAGTTTTCATTCTCTCTGTCAGGTGGACTATATTAGTAAACTCATGTAGGGAATAGTGAATGAGGGTCTAAGGTGTGATTTGAAACACAGCCTCTGAGTGTCGACTTTGAATGCTGTTAATGTACGATATATAGCATCAGGCTACTTTCTCGAAAATGATGAATATTACCCAGAATGCACTGTTTAAGTGAAAAACAGCATGTTACTGTCAAAATTTGGCCGTTTTTTTTACAGCGATTTTTAACAGTGAAGAAAAGATTAGCAGCAATTACTAACAGTATGTATTTTTTCAAGATCTCTGAATGTCTTTTGGTTGTTGAGTAGTATTGTTGCCAAGTCTGTGGTTTTCTTAGCCGTGGACTACTTTTTTTAGTGTTGCCGCACTGTAAAACCCGACAAGTAACTTAACTCTAACCGTTTGAGGAAACCGATTGCCTTACAACTATTAGTTTTAAAACTTAATAGTTGTGAGTACTCTGAACTTAATTCAGTTGAGTTCACTGAAAGAAGATATACATTGCAATTAAGTAATTAAGTGATTAATTGAGTGATAATTGAGCATTAGTGATGAACACCTGCTGTTAACAAACAGAATTACTGAAGAAAAGAGAGAAAGGAACTACAGCTGACTTCAGACACAGCCTCACTAAAACCTGACAAGTTATTTTAACAAACCGTTTGAGGAAACCGATTGCCTTAAACCTTTTAAGTTTTAAAACTAATAGTTGTGAGTACTCTGAACTCAATTCAGTTGAGTTCACTGAAAGAAGATATACATTGCAATTAAATAATTAAGTGATTAATTGAGTGATAATTGTGAATTAGTGATGAACAGCTGCTGTTAACAAACAGAATTACTGAAGAAAAGAGAAACACAAGAACTACAACTGACTTCAGACACAGCCTTAGATAAAATAAACTGAAATAAAATACATTAAATCTCTCAAGATCTGATTAAACAACCCCACAAACAGCATCACCAGCTCCACTTATTAATAACCAGACTGACTTTATTTCTGTCAGACGTCTACAGAAGATCTGATTGAGAATTAACTAAGGTTTAGATGTTGATTTATGTTTTCATTTAAAGTAACCATGTTAGAGATCAGTGTTTGCTTTAGTTGGGCTCTTGACCCTTGATTTCTGTCTTAGTTTTTTCTTTGGCTTTTGTAACCATTTGTTGTAACTCAGAAGCCCAAAGAAAATATCATCAGGTGTTATACACTCACACTCTTAGAAGCTGCTTTTATCCAAAGCAACTTACAGTGCATTCAGGTTAGCATTTTTTTTTTATCTAACCTGTACCTAGATGTTGGTTGTTATACTGTATATTGGTGATGGTAATCATTGATTATTGAAATGTTTGAAATCGGTGTTGTGTAATTAGTTGGATTGATTACAGTAAAAGTGATTCTAAGAGTCAGTGGTTTTGTGATAATCAGATAATATAAAGAACTTTCCAAACAGTTTGGTTTTCTATGGTATCACTTAGTCACACACAGACATCAATAATCAGCATATTAACCTCAACAATGGTGACCATAAAAAAAAAAAAAAAAAAAATACAATGCAGCAGAGCATGCTGGGAGCCATGGATGGGTTTTGTACTACTATAGTACCCAGCATGCATTGCAGCATGTTTTTTTTTTTTTTTTTCGTAACCATTGTTGAGGTTCATATTCTGATTATTGATGTCTGTGTGTGACTAATTGATACCAAAGAAGACCAAACTGTTTGGAAAGTTGTTTATATTAACTGATTATGAAAAACTGACTTTTTGAATGGCTTTCATTGTAATCAACTGAACTTACTATAGTAAGATTTTGAACAGCTCCATAATTGATGATTATCATCACCAATGTGCTGTATAACAACCAATACCTGATCATATTTTCTCTGGGTTTTTTTGAGTTATAACAAACATGTTTTAAAAACACATGGTTACAGTCCAAAAAAAATAATCTAAGACAGAAATCAAGGGTCAAAAGCCCAACTAAAGCAAACACTGATCTCTAACATGGTTACTTCAAATGAAACAATAAATCAACATCTAAACCTTAGTTAATTCTCAATAAGATCTTCTGTAGACGTCTGACAGAAATAAAGTCAGTCTGGTTATTAATAAGTGGAGCTGGTGATGCTGTTTGTTAACAGCAGCTGTTCATCACTAAAGCTCAATCAGCACTTAATTAATCACTTGTTTACATAATTGCAAAGTTTTAAAACTTACATGGTTTAAGTAAAGGCAATCTGTTTACTCAAACGGTTTGAGTTACTGTGACTTGTCAGGTTTTACAGTGTGACATCAAGCTGAAACTGAATTTTTTTTGTTCTATGAAAATCTATTGGTGCCCTACTTGTGCATGCAGCAATTCACTTTGACTTGTCAACTGTTTTGAGAAATAAAGATAAAAAATAGAAAGAAAAAAAACTGCTCATAGAAAATTATGTACATAATTTCTTCTTTCAGCTGAATATCTGTTGTGTTCCATTTGGTCGCAATAACAATGCAAGTTCTTATGTTAACCTTTGACAACATTTTTCACTGTCGTTCCCTGTCAGGAGATACTCACTTTAGGATGTAGAAATAATGTTTATAAAATTTCACAGGTGATGAGCTAATTATGAAATAATATTTTATTTTCAGATTTATAGTCAACAAACTTTTTAAATTTTCAAATTATGACAAAATACTCACACGTGACACTGAGCTGAACAGCAGGAGAGATGTAATTGTGTCCACGTAAAGCACAGCTGTATTTGCCTGCATCCTCTCTTCTGACTGACTGCAGCAGGAGTTGATTGTTTCTGTATCTTTTCTCAGTTAATGGCTGTGAGTTTCTGTACCAGATGAATGTTGCTCTGTCAGTCAGAGCGCAGCTGCTTTTACATGTCAGACTGACTGAATCTCCCTCTGTCACTCTCTCAGGAGCCTCCACCTGAAGATCTGAACACAACACACACATTATATCTAGTGCTGCTGTCATACACTGATTATTATTCAACATAATGCACAGAAGAAGAGTGAAACCTCATCAAGTTACCTGTGACAGTAAGAGACACTCCTGGTTTACCAAACCATCTTCCTTTTTTTACATTTGTAGTGAATCTGAAATAGTACATGTGTGAATCCTTCTGTGTCACATTACTCAGTCTGATGGTGCAGTTCTTCTGTTTATCTCCCAGATACTGAAGTCTCTGACTGTATTCAGGATCCTTAAACAGATTAACCTTTTCACTTAAATCTTCATATTCATCAAGTGTTTTGGTCCAGAACACTTTCTTGATCTGATGTCCAGTAGGGTATGTATAAGTGCAGCTCATTATCACTGATGAGTTTTTTAGTGCACAGATGTGTGAATGTTTGTAATTCACAACCCAATCAGCACTAAAACCCCCTGAAACACACAATTAATAAGAAGAAAAGATTAGCAGCAGTTACCAATAGTATGTATTTTCTCAAGATCTTTGAATGCCTTTTGGTTGTTGAGTAGTATTGTTGCCAAGTCCGTGGTTTTCTTAGCCATGGACTACTTTTTTTTTACTGTTGCCGTGGGTTGTTTTTCATGTCCATGGGTTGAAGTGACCCCAATAAAGTGATATTTAGCAAGTAGTATGACCAAGTCGTTGTTTTACAAGACACAAGTAAGTCTCGAGTCTTTGCATTCATTTCTCGAGTCAAGTCGAGTCAATACAGGCAAGTCCAAGTCGAGTTGCAAGTCCTCAACTTTTAGCTTCAAGTCTTAAACAAATCATTAGGGCTCTTTGCCCAAATTAGTGTCTCAGAATTAAATACCATATCAAATGTATAGTAATTTATATCAGGAAGGCAGGTAGAATATGTTTGACATAGTTCAATTTCATGTGAGTTGGGTGACCTTAGTAAAACTACTCAAATTCAATTTAATTCAAGTTGTGAGAAAAAAATAAAAATTAAAAAAATAATAATCATAATTATTACACTCTAATAAATGCTGGGTTAAATATAACCCAGCACTGGGTTAAAAAGGGACCAACCCAACGGTTTGGTTGTTTTGACCCAGCGGTTGGCAGAGGTGTAAAGTCTAGGGGTCAGAAAGTAAAAGTCCTACCATATGTTTATTCCACCCATGAACTCAGCAAGCTGTTTTAAACAGAGGAGAACCAAGTCATTCCTTTCAAGTCACAAGCAAGTCTCAAATTAAATCCCAAGTCCTCAAAGAGTTAAAGTTAATTATATAATTAAGTGATTAATTAAATGATGATTGCACATTAGTGATGAACATCTGCTGTTAACAATCAACATCACTGAAGAAAAGTGAAACACAAGAACTAGAACTGACTTCAGCCACAGCCTTAGATGAAATCAACTGAATTGTTTTAAACACACACAAGATGCCACCATAACTGTGGTCAAGGTTTGCTTTAATTAGTCTCTTGACCCTTTTAGTAGCTCAAAGAAATTTGTTTCTAAGTGACTGCAATATTGTTTCAAAGCAAACATTTGCGCATTGCTGAATCAAAAGCTTGAAGTAGCAGAGTATCTTGTGGTTTCTGCTAATAACTCATGATAAGTGAACATCATAAAGCGGTCTCTCTCTTTGGTTTATTAACTGACGTTCAGGTACTGTAGAACTGTGAAAAAAAGCCTATTAAACACGTCACCTTAATGTGTCAATATTGAACAAAAAAAAGCTGTATTATCTCAGGCTTTTAGACATGAACACTTATCATACGATCCTCAACAGTGGTGACAATAATTTTTCATACTGCGGTGCATGATGGGAGTTTTTACTATGGTGTTACCCAGCATACATTTTATCATGAAGCATTTTGTTGATTGTTCCCATTGTTGAGATTCGTATACTGGTTCTTGATGCATGAGTGTGACTAAATAACATTGTAGTGAGTTTTTTTATTTATTATGTTTTTGTTTAATTAATTCACTATACCTATTAGAACAACACACTGTGCTGTAGTTTTATAGAGTCATTAGTACAAAACCTAAACATATAAATGAAAGAAAGTCATTTTGAGTGAAATCAGGCCAGCTCATGAGTCTTGTTTCATCACATATAAAGAGCTGATAGCTTATCATTGTACAACACCAAATGTATTTCTACAAAGATAAATCTAACACAGCAAGTAAAGGGTCAAGAGTCCAACTAAAGCAAACACTGATCTCAATGATGGTTGCATCATTTTAACCAATAAAACATCAACATCTGATCTTCTCTAATTCCTAATAACAGCAGGTGTTCATCACGCACAATCATGATTTAATTAGTCTTTAATTAGACTTTAAGCACAGCCTTGGATGTAATCAATTGGAAGAAAAAAAAAAAAAAAACTTTGCCACCATAATTGTGGTCAGTATTTGCTTCAGTTGGGCTCTTGAGCCTTTTAACAGTTTAGATAAATCTGCTTCTAAGCAAATGCATTATTGTTTCACAGAAAACATTTGTGCAATGCTGAAACAAATCTTGAACTAGCAGGTATCCGATGCTTTTGATGATTGTATGATCTTGATTTGAATTTTTTTATTTTTCAAAAAAGAGTGATATTTCTTTGTACATTACCACTATAATACTTCAATATTAAGAAAAAAAACTTTTCTACAACACCACATACAAAGCTATACAGTGAGATCTAGCACAACTAAGTCAAACACTGATCTCAATGATGGTGGCATCATTTTAACCAATAAAACATTAACACCTGATCCTCTGTAATTTACAATAACAGCAGGTGTTCATCACTAATTGCCAATTATCATTTAATTAGTCAGTTAATTATCTCATTAACTTTAACTCTTTGAGGACTTGGGATTTAACTTGAGACTTGTTTGTGACTTGGAAGGAATGACTTGATTCCTCCTCTGGTGAAATCAGCTGCTGAGTTCATGGGTGGAATAAACATATGGCAGGACTTTTACTTTCTGACCCCTGGACTATCCACCTCTGATTAAAACGGTATTTTAAAAAGACCAAACTCAGTAAACAAATTATTAATAAAGCATTATATTCACAGACAAGCAGATATGAGCCCAGAATATGAACGCAACGCAATTAATTAGGCGTTAAGCATTTTCCTCCCATAACCTGCTTGTCTGTAAATAGAATGCTTTATTAAAAATGTTTACTGAGTTAGGTCAGCTTTTTAAAACATGTTTTAATGCATTACGCCATGTTAAGCATTTTCCTTTTAGTCTAATGGTTTTCTATGGGAGGAAAACGCTTAACGCGTGACTAAACGCATTGCATTCTTATTCTGGACTCATCTGCTTGTCTGTGAATATAATACTTTATTAATAATGTGTTTACTGAGTTAAGTCTTTTAAAAACACCGTTTTAATGCATTATGCCACGTTAAACTTACAAACCCGATTCCAAAAAAGTTGGGACACTGTACAAATTGTGAGTAAAAAAGGAATGGAATAATTTACAAATCTCATAAACTTATATTTTATTCACAATAGAATATAGATAACATATCAAATGTTGAAAGTGAGACATTTTGAAATGTCATGCCAAATATTGGCTCATTTTGGATTTCATGAGAGCTACACATTCCAAAAAAGTTGGGACAGATAGCAATAAGAGACCGGAAAAGTTAAATGTACATATAAGGAACAGCTGGAGGACCAATTTGCAACTTATTAGGTCAATTGGCAACATGATTGGGTATAAAAAGAGCCTCTCAGAGTGGCAGTGTCTCTCAGAAGTCAAGATGGGCAGAGGATCACCAATTCCCCCAATGCTGCGGAGAAAAATAGTGGAGCAATATCAGAAAGGAGTTTCCCAAATAAAAATTGCAAAGAGCTTGAAGTTATAATCATCTACAGTGCATAATATCATCCAAAGATTCAGAGAATCTGGAACAATCACTGTGCGTAAGGGTCAAGGCCGGAAAACCATACTGGATGCCCGTGATCTTCGGGCCCTTAGACGGCACTGCATCACATACAGGAATGCTACTGTAATGGAAATCACAACATGGGCTCAGGAATACTTCCAGAAAACATTGTCGGTGAACACAATCCACCGTGCCATTCGCCGTTGCCGGCTAAAACTCTATAGGCCAAAAAAGAAGCCATATCTAAACATGATCCAGAAGCGCAGGCGTTTTCTCTGGGCCAAGGATTATTTAAAATGGACTGTGGCAAAGTGGAAAACTGTTCTGTGGTCAGACGAATCAAAATTTGAAGTTCTTTTTGGAAAACTGGGACGCCATGTCATCCGGACTAAAGAGGACAAGGACAACCCAAGTTGTTATCAGTGCTCAGTTCAGAAGCCTGCATCTCTGATGTATGGGGTTGCATGAGTGCATGTGGCATGGGCAGCTTACACATCTGGAAAGGCACCATCAATGCTGAAAGGTATATCCAAGTTCTAGAGCAACATATGCTCCCATCCAGACGTCGTCTCTTTCAGGGAAGACCTTGCATTTTCCAACATGACAATGCCAGACCACATACTGCATCAATTACAACATCATGGCTGCGTAGATGAAGGATCTGGGTACTGAAATGGCCAGCCTGCAGTCCAGATCTTTCACCCACAGAAAACATTTGGCGCATGATAATGAGGAAGATGCGACAAAGAAGACCTAAGACAGTTGAACAACTAGAAGCCTGTATTAGACAAGAATGGGACAACATTCCTATTCCTAAACTTGAGCAACTTGTCTCCTCAGTCCCCAGATGTTTGCAGACTTTTATAAAAAGAAGAGGGGATGCCACACAGTGGTAAACATGGCCTTGTCCCAACTTTTTTGAGATGTGTTGATGCCATGAAATTTAAAATCAACTTATTTTTCCCTTAAAATCATACACTTTCTCAGTTTAAACATTTAATATGTCATCTATGTTGTATTCTGAATAAAATATTGAAATTTGAAACTTCCACATCATTGCTTTCTGTTTTTATTCACAATTTGTACAGTGTCCCAACTTTTTTGGAATCGGGTTTGTAGAATGTCCCGAATCATTCCAGCTGATTGAAAAGAATCAGCTCAATAATGGTCGTAAAATGGGTATCGGAGAAGATACCAATTTAATATATTAATTTAATATAAATAGATGATACTTTATAAAGTTTATCTCAATATTTGACTGCAATGGCTGTGACACATCTGCACTAAAATAAGAGCAGGATGATCATGAAATTGCGTTCGTTACTATAGCAACACATTACAGGTATGTCCTTTCAGAATCATCACGACCGGTAGAAATAAAAGTTTCTCGATTTCTTCACTGTAAAATAATGAGGAGCAGCATATTTTTCTGAAATAATGGGGAGGAAAATTGCAATATAGTAAAGAAAATTCAAGTTTCATAAAAATTGAAATGGCACACAGACACATTATTGCAGTGTCATTTATCAACTGCATTACAGATTATTATATGTAACAATTTGTCATGTTATATAAATTAAAACAATACTTTCTCATACTCTGATGATATGAAATAATAAAATTTTCAAAAATTATTTAATTCATAATTAATTTTTCTATCTAAAGGCCTGATCCTCCCTCGGTGGATAATAAACCCAATTAATTCACTAAATGTAGTGGGTTGTTTGTCTATTAGCCTAAAATCAGCTTAATTTAACAAAACAATAATTTCACAGACATGGAGAGTTACAGACTAATGTTTTTTTTTCTTCTGTGCATTATAGTGAAGACTTTATAAAACTGCACAGCATTTTTAACTTTTTAATCAACATACTCTGTCCTACACCAACTACACACACCAGAGGTGGGACTTTCAAGTCACAAGGAAGTCTTCAAGTCATGTCCCAAGTCCTCAAAGAGTTAAAGTTAATGAGATAATTAGTTGACTAATTACATGATGATTCTGCATTGGTGATGAACACCTGCTGTTATTGAGAATTACAGAGGATCAGATGTTGATGTTTTATTGGTCAAAATTGGTACCACCATCATGGAGATCAGTGTTTGGTTAGTTGGGCTCTTGACCCTTGACTCCACTGTTAGATATCTCTCTGTAGCAATCAATGAAGTGTTGTAAAGCAGAGAGATCAATACTGTATAGTGAGTATATATTAGCTGTTTTTTTATATGGTAAAATAAATATCAAAAGTTTGCCTGATTACAGTCAAATTAACTTTCTGTATCTGTAAGTCTAGGTTTTGCATAATCAACCCTGTGAAAAAAGCAAGTACTCTTCGCTGCAGACTGTAGCGCGGTGATGTCACGCATGTACGTCACGTATGTGTTTACCGCGCATGCGCATTTAATTATTTTTGTTTTCTTAAAAATGTGAGTTTGTGTTAATGGCTTTTAATTGTAAGGATGCTTTGGTCATAATCATAAAGCGTGTCATTGCAAATGTGTGCGATTTCAAACATTTATGACATGTCTCGTGATATATTATTCAAAGTGACAGGGATTCTGCTGCTCTTTAAAGGGTCTTTAAAAGTCTTATTTCGCCTAAAATGAGCCTTTAAAGATGTCTTAAAATAGAGCAGAAAGACTTTATTAATGTAAGTAATGCCACTGATGGTTGCATGCATTTCAAAAAAACAAACAAAAACATTTTTTTTTAACATATTTGTAATCTTTTTCATTAACTAACATTATCAAAGATTAATAGATACTGTAACAAATGTATTGTTCATTGTTAGTTCATGTTAATTAATACATTAACTATTGTTTACCAATGACACCTTATTGTAAAGTGTTACCTCTTAAATTTACCTTCATGTGACTTCATATGACTTTTTAGGGACACTGTCAGTGAGAAGAAATTCAGAGAAGAGACCCACTTCATGTGTCTAGATAGTTCTTTAACTCCTTACCATGTAGTGAGTACTGTACAAAGTATTTGAGTGTCTGTCTCTTTTCATCTCTCTGTCTGTCTCCTCTCAACTATCTGTTTTTGTTTTTCTCTGACAGACTGTATCAGAGGCTCACAGGCTCACCAGCGCCTCTTCTTCCTCAGGACACTGAAGAAGAACCAGCTGTCTTCAGCCATCCTGGTGAACTTTTACCGGTGTGCGATCGAGAGCATCCTGACCAGTTGTATCACAGTCTGGTATGGGGACTGCTCAGTGGCTGACCGCAAAGCACTGCAGAGGGTGGTGAAAACCGCCCAACACATCACAGGGACACGACTTCCTGCTATTTAGGACATCCAGAGGAAACGCTGTCTACGTCGAGCTCGCAGCATTTTCTGATGTGATTTGAAATTTGGAAAAGGAGAAAAAAAACTTAAGTCAAAAGGAACACTCGGACCCGGGTCGATTGCATCAAATTGTAAACAACACACATTTTATCATCTGCACCACTAGAGCTGACGACTGATTTTCATCTGTTTTATTCTTGAATAGCTCAATAAGACATATATGAGGTGTCATTAAAGTGCTTTTAGTTGGGCTCTTGACCCTTGACTCCTGTGTTAGATATCATTCTGTAACAATGCATGAAATGTTGTAAAGCAGGGAGAGCAATACTGTACAGTGAGCAGGTATTAGCTGTTTTTTTGTTGAGGTAATGATCAAAAGTTGGTCTGATAACAATCAAATTAACTTTCTGTATCTATATGTCTAGGTTTTGCATAATCAACCCTGTGAACAAAAAGTGCTGTTTTAATAGTTACTGAGAATGAATTTTAAATATGCAATGTATATATTTTTTTTTATTCCAGATTTAGCTAGACACACACAGACATCAAGAACCAACATATGAATCTCAACAATGGTGGCAATCAACAAAATGTTTCATGCTGCAATGCATGCTGGGTAACACCATAGTAAAAACTCCCATCATGCACTGCAGTATGAAAAATTATTGTCACCTCTGTTGAGGATCATATTATAAGTGTCCATGTCTAAAAGCCTGATCTAAAAAAAGTCTCTTTTCCAATATTGAAGCATTATGGTGGCATGTTTAATATAACTTTTTTTTTCAGTTCAGTGAGAGCTGAGTGTCAGTCAATAAACAAAAGAAAAACCATTTCATGATGTTCATTTATCATGTGTTATAGGCAGAAAGTGTAAGCTCACCTGCTTTCTTTCAAGCTTTAAGTTGACAATGCATAAATATCTACTATAAAACAACATTGTAAATGCTTAAAAGCTAACGAAAGGGTCAAGAACTCAAGTAATGCAAACACTTATCTCCATGATGGTGGCATGATTTTAACCAATAAAACATCAACATCCGATCCTCTGTAATTCTCAGAAACAGCAGGTGTTCATCACTAATGCACAATCATCATTTAATTAGTCACTTAATTATCTCATTAACTTTAACTCTTTGAGGACTTGGTATATGACTTGAAGCCTTGCATGTGACTTGAAAGTCCCACCTCTGCCAGAAAACAAATGCGAATTGAGAAGCACCCAGCTGCAGCCTGCAGATCGAGGCGGGGCTGCATCTGGGGTGGGGCTGCACGTGTTGCCCCGCCCCATACCTACTCTGATTGGTTTGATAGTCTTTCATAGACATACATGATAGGAAATGTGTGTGTAGTTGGTGTAGGACGGAGTATGTTGATTAAAAAGCTAAAAATGCTGTGCAGTTTTATAAAGCCTTCATTATAATGCACAGAAGAAAAAAACATTAGTCTGTAACACAGCAAATCATTAAACCTTCTTTACACTGTCAGTCCAAATCCAATTTTGTGCATATTCGATTAGAATCTGATCTAGATGACTGACTGTCCACACTGTGTATGGCAACTGCTCAAATCTGATTTGTGTGTACTGTAGCTTTCTTTTGTTTTACTTAATATCTGCATTGGTTTTTATAAACTACAGTACAATTTGCATTACAGATGTTGTCTTACAACATGACAACATGTTGCCTTTACACTGGATTATATTTTGTCTTGAGATGAAGAGTGGGACAAGTGATATTTCAGGTGGGCTTGGGGTATGTGTGTGGGGTTGTTTTTCCCCCCCATATTCTTTTAATGTTCTGTTCTTTTTCTGTTATATTTTGCAAACTATTTTCTATTATAAGAAAGCAACAGCGGACACTCAACACAGAAAACAAAAGCATGCATTGCGCTCTACGGAGTATTCAAGCCATTATATTTAGGCCGAGGGTTGCATTGGGAACGGGATCCCATTGGACCCAGTAAAAATAATGTGGGAACAGGCAGTTTTACTTTTGCTGAGGGCGGGAGTGGGTGGTCAAAGAATATAGTGTGGGGCACATAACCACGATTTGGCACATAACAAGAATAACAAAGTTAGATTAACACTGGGCTTACTGCGCTAGTTGATGTTACACAGTGTTTGGTCATACACCGTTTACATTACTTGACCACCACCCCCACTGTCATTTTGCATTGTTATAGAAATAAAAATCATTTAGTGCAGTTGGAAAACATACAGTACAATTCTAAACTGAAAGCATCTGCTTTACAGCAGGGTTGCCAGGTCTGCATGACAAAACAAGCCCTATGTCCAGTCAAAAACAGCCCAAAAGTAGTGCAATGACCATATTCCAAATATCAAAACTCTTATGTCATTTCCATACCTAAAATACATATTTTACAGTCACTGTTGTGCAGACTGATCATAAACACAGCTCAAAGACTTCCTACCAGTGACCCTCCTTCACAAAACCTAACATCCAGCACAGTTTTGTCATACGTAGAACACAAAATATTTCACTACAAGCATTTCAATGAAATTTAATTGATGCAATTTGTCCGAACCTTTAACCCACAAGGGGGAAAAAAATCAACCCAACAGCAACAGTTTAAAAGGAGTCCAATTAAAAAAAAAAAAAAAGTGAACTTGGCAACCCTGCTTCCAACACAATTATCCACCTTATTTGTCCTATAAGAGTGGGAATTTTTAAATTTTATGGGTCTGGCATCCGGTCTCATCTGTGTCCAGCTATTTTTAGCTGTACAAAAAAGCTTGTTTTGCTGCTTGAGATTGCAAATGAGTGTGTCTTACCTTAATGCATTATCTTAATTATGAACACCGTTAACTGCATGTTGTTATTGTTCTCATTATTTCCCTACAACAGCTAATAAACCGGAAGTCTTGCCCATAGGCTTACAATTGAATATTGCAGCGATTTTGTGACAGGCCAGCTACAAAAAAAAAAATAAAAAAAATAAAACATATGACGTATTTACGTTTTCTGTGGCATGAGAATGTGAAAAAAAATATGCTTAATCCAATCTAAGTGGTCAGACTGAAACAGATTTCCAGAAAGAAATGAAAATATGTGGATTACAATCGGATATGCACAAAAATCTGAAAGTCTGAACAAGCCTACTGAGAAGCATCAGAGACTCACTGTGAATCATGAGAGCAAAGATGAAAGGAAGAAGAAGAGCCATTCTGACTGACATCACCATAGAAACACCTGCGACACAGAAATTCCAATATGTTTGAGATAAACAAGAAAATATATTTCAGTCTTTCTACCTCAAATTTGTAATTGTAATTATTAGTGAATTTACTAGCAATTTCTGAGTGAAAACAATTTCAAAACAGACACTTTTTGTTAAGTGTAGAAGCATTGAAAGTATATAAACAAACACACAAAACATGATAAGAAACTGGTCATACCGTAGCGCAGGACGACTCATCAGCTGAACGCAAATGACACATGAAGAGAAACAAGGAAGGTTTAGCAGCCTCATTTATAACCAGAGCGGCGTCATTTCCCCTTTCCTCTCTCCTTTTAACCTCTGATTAGTGACGTAAAAATATTACATTAAAAAAATGTTAAAAACCACATATTGTACAGGGACTTCATATTTAACGATATTTTGTAATTTCTTTATTGCATTTAATGCATTATTAATTCAATAAAACATTTGCAATGTTTTTTGTTTTTTTAAAGCTGTTTATATGCATGTTTTAGCCTGAGTTTTTGTTGCATATACAAACATTTGACAAGCAGGCATCACTAGTGTGTGGTCTTTGGAACGCTTTGAAACAGTGACTCATTTTGCAAAGCAGTTGGTTCAGTTGATTCCAAGCTTCGGAAAGGTTCATTTCTCCCATCACTACAATAATGTAAAATTACCACACCACCCATATAATCAGAGATTGGGCTGAATGATGAATGGTCAGAATGATGTACGGTATAACCACAAGGTTTATGTTACCAAAACATGACCAGCAGCTTAACACATTTTTGCTGTGTTTTCTATGCCATAACAAACATGTTTTATAACCTTACAGTTAAAAAAAGAAAAGAAAATGCAAGTCAAGGGTCAAGAGCCAAAATAAACACTGACCAACATCATGGTGACTTAAAATTGTTGACTCTTTCATTCATTACCTTTAATTCCACTTCAGTGTTTATTTTAAGTGCATACTCAAATAAGCTCTGAGGAGAGTGGAGTTTTTGCTGTGTATACATCTGCTGACATATGAGGGCCCACGTAGAGCTATTATTTATAGATTCTGTGGTAATCCATTAATAGGCAAATGCGACAGTGGCTGTGTTGGTGTTTCCTGTAGCACATACGCACATCTGATGAGCAAATCTCCAGTATGTCGAAACACATCTGCAAAAGTTTTTGTGGTTTGTGGCTGTTTTGCTGATTTTTTTTTAATTCAATTGAATTTCTTTAGTCACACATTTGGCGTAACCTAATATATATATATATATATATATAAATATATAAAACATTACGTTACGGAATAAAACACATTTTTAGGTTGCCATTTATTCAGTGCATTTGTGTCCATATCTGAGCAGAAAGAGGATGAGGAGTCAGAGGTTTCACTTCCCTGACAACCACCAGAAGCTATAGTGAGACTTATAGTCACTCACACTAAACATAAAGTACTGACCAACGCCAGTGTTATTTATATGCCTGAATGACGGAAATGGGCCTTTTTAACTAATACTTAATTACAAGTAACAATGGAAAAACTGTGTGATTTGAAAGACATCCTTATTGACACAATCAGATCAAATAGGACAAGTTACTGCGTATATCGCAACGTGTATCCTAAGATAAATTTGGATATTGTGCTCACAGGCATGTCATGAAAATGATGAAATTATGAAAATTTCCACCAAAGGCTTTGACAGATAATTTATCTCCACAAGTTGTTGTCAGAAGTGTCTCTCGACAAAACATGCCAAATTTCATACAAATTGGATGAGGAGTTTATTCTATTTAATGGTTTACCAACAATAATGTATATTAAAATAACATAGTCATTATATTTGGTGTGAAGTCCAGGGGTCAGAAAGTAAAAGTCCTGCCGTATGTTCATGGGTGGAATAAACATATGGCAGGACATTTACTTTTTGACAACTGGACTTTACACTTCTGCCAAAATTTAATCTGCTTTTACCAACATTTTGTCAGGAGGGTTAGATTTAGATTTCATACAAACTAGACAAATGATTCAGTATTTCAGCAACATCCTGATCAGAGGACCAATGAGAGAAATTGCTCTTTGCAAAAACAAGGAATAATCCAGTGCTTAGCTAAAACTAAAAAGAAGACATGACATTCCAGCATCAGACAAGCAGTGCCACAGTCCCAGCACACGAGGGCGATGTCAACATGCAGATCAGTTTCAACAAACTGATCTGTTGATCATTTGACTGTGCTGTAAATCACTGATTGATCCTCCACCATCTGATCAGTAGATCTGTGAAATGGATATAAGCAGAGATATCATTGCATCAATGACCCTTACAGATGCAAGTTAATACAACCTCAACCAAAGCAGGAACAACATTCGAAAGTGCTCAAAGTGTTCTGATTCAATCTAAATATGTTAATTATGTTATGCTATGTTTCTCACCTCCTTGCAGCATCAGTCTGGTATTTTCTAATGTTGTCGTACTGGCTTTCATTCTCTTCCGGTTGGTTCATCTCGTTGTTTCTATGATACAGGACAGATACATACTGGACCTCTTCTGTATCTTCAGAATCAGATGCTTTTCCTTCAGTCTGATTGTGACTGAAATTGCTGAGAGTAATTAAGGAATACAAGGCATCGTTTTGATTTGCGGCATCAGATTCAGACAGAGACCCATTGTGAGCTGATACGTTGACATAAAGATCATCCTAAAATGAAAGAAAATGACTTGTTACACTGTATTTACAGCAAAAATAATTAATACCTTTGAGTATAACATTTGCTTAATACTCGTTTGATAATTTGATTTACCTGCTTTTGTGCGATGTGATTAGGTCTCTGTTTTTTCCTCCTGCAAAAAAGAATCATCTAAAATGCATTAAGGAAATAAGTTTGGTATACTAACGTGTTTCCTGACACACAACATGAACTTACATGAGCCACACAATGATGAAAATGGAGATTAAACCTCCCAATCCTCCAGTGACTCCACCAGCCGCATACAGAAGCTTCCTTCCTACAACAAGACAAGTCACAAGACAATGCTTTTATCTTTATACACTGTGAGAAAACAAAACCATGATTCATAGTGTACAGCTGCATTCTAACACATTCGCATTTATCTTCATGGTCAAAGATTTCATGCCTGGTGCCCCCGCCCCCTTTTTTTTTTACATTTGAATGGATTGTTATTGCTGCTTCCATTAACATCTGTGTGTATTTTACAAACTCTAAATGTATTTTAGATAGCATATCTATATCTTTAAGGTGTCAGTTTTACATACATTCTAAATCATAGACATCTAAAAGACATCTAATAAAGGTCAATTTGACATCTGATTGGAAACGTCCTATAGACGTATTGCAGATGAGCAAACACTCTAAAAAATACAACTTGCAGATGTAAATGCAGACATCAAATAGACGTCTCTGTGATACACGTGCTACCAGGGAGCAATTTTGTGTATTCAAATGTCTGAAACCAAAAATAATCAACTTGGTTGAAAACACTGCATAGTTGTGATTATATGAGAAGCACAGAGCGCGTCCATCTCTGGCTCAGTGCCAGCCAAAGCGCAAAAGCAAAGTTTGAATTTGGCAGTTATGTGACGTCATTGACCATTCTGAATCTCATCTCCCAGGGGCACAGATATAGAAATAAAATCTTACTGCTCAAAAGGATTATAAAATGTGGAAATTAAAGCAGACTAAATGCATTATAGTTGTGTCTTAAAGGGACTGTTCCAACACCGAACTGAGCCTGCACCAAATGTTGCTGTCTTTAGGAAATTTTATAAATACATTAATTACTTTAATTACTAACAGATTTTTATAATTCTTGATCCCCCACAGACATTTTCTTCTTTTCATAGCTCATCAATAGCAGAAATATTTGTCCAGTCACAGAATGACTCAGTGATACACACCATGTACAGTGACAGTAACAGCCTCTGATCTCTGAGATCCGTGTTGATTGTGAGCCTCACAGTAGAAGTGTCCACTCTGTAGTGCACTGAAACTCTGTCCCGATCCAACAGAGGAGCTTTGATCCTCCTTAAACCAGCTGAAGTTCAGAGCAGGTGGGTTTGAATCACTGCTGCAGATCAGAGTCACTAAATCACCTTCCACTATTTCACCAGATCCATTTATGAACACTGAAACGTTTTTTGGAGGATCTAAAAAGGACAAAAATGAAATGTCACAATAAATATTAGAAAATTATGAATTTTGGAAATTTGAACAGTGTACACATGGTCATCAACTCACACGTGACATTTAAAGTCACAGTATCAGAGTCTTTCTGTCCATGTTTATTTCTGGACTTGCACTTGTATTCTCCACTGTGATCAGAGCTGATCTTTGAGATGCTGTAGATTCTTCCAGATCCTACAAACATTCCTCCTTTAAACCAGATGATTTCTGCAGGTGGGTTTGAATCACTGCTGCAGCTCAGAGTCACTGAATCTCCCTCCACTATTTCACCAGATCCATTTACGGAAACTGAGATGCTTTTTGGAGGATCTAAAAAAGAACAAAAAGGAAACGTCTCAATGAATATTAGAAAATTATGAATTCTGGAAATTTGAACAGTGTACAAATGGTCATCAACTCACATGTGACATTTAAAGTCACAGTATCAGAGTCTTTCTCTCCGTGTTTGTTACTGGACTTGCACTTGTATTCTTCACTGTCATCAGAGCTGATGTTTGAGATGCTGTAGATTCTTCCAGATCCTACAAACGTTCCTCCTTTAAACCAGCTGATTTCTGCAGGTGGGTTTGAATCACTGCTGCAGTTCAGAGTCACTGAATCTCCCTCCACTATTTCACCAGATGGACTCACTGCTACAAACGAATCCTTTGGAGGATCTAAAGGTCCAATATAAATGAAAATAATATAGTAAATAGTAAGAAAATATAGTAAAAAGTATCACGAGAGTCACGAAGTGCTTTACAATAAAAATTAAAATCAAAACAAGTTAATTACCATCTGTACAAATACACGACACAGAAAGCACGGTCACCCCTTGTCTTAAGACTTGTTCTGGAAAATAATTTAAAGTTCTAGGCCAGAAGATCTCAAAGACTGGCCAGATGAGTGTGCATGTAATAGATCCTGGGTGCCTGACCATGCAGGGCTCTATAAGTAATGGCCAAAATTTTAAAATGCACTCTAAAACCATCGGAAAGTCAATGTAGGGCCTTAAGCACGGGAGTAATGTGCGACCTCCTTCTGGTCCTAGTCAAAAGCCTGCAGCCTCATTCTGTACAACCTGTGATTGATCCATAGAAGATTTGTTCAAACAAGTGCACTGCAATAGTCTAACCATGTAGAGATAAATCCATGAACAAGCATCTCCATCTCTTTTTTTAAAACCAAAGATCTAATCTTAGCAATGTTCCTAAGATGAAAAAAAAAACATGAAGGGACTACAGATTTTACATGACAGTTCAAACACATAGACCTATCCAAAAGGACACCCAGATTTCTTATGTCACTGCAGGCAGAGGATGATAAACCCCCAATAGCCTGCCTAATATTAGAAGTAAGTCAGGGGCAATAATCATCACCTCAGTTTTATCATTATTTAGTTGCAGAAAATTATCTGACATACATTTATTAATGGAGGCCAAACAATTCTGCAGAAGGGACAGTTTGTCTACTCTATCAGGACTAAAAGAAATATATAACTGGATGTCACCGGCATAACAATGATAATATATTTATTACTAATAATCTTGTCAAAAGGAAGCATATACAGACTAAACAGCAGAGGGCCAAGCACAGAACCTTGTGGCACACCCCAGGACAGAGGAACAGGGTCCCTAAGGAGACCCTAAGGAGGGCAGTTTCAGTCGAATGGTTTTTATAAAAGCCAGATTGAAATTTCTCACATGTATTATGAGCCTCCAAAACCATATTTAACTGCATTGCCACTAACTTTTCTAAGATTTAAGAGAAGAAAGACAAATAATATCTGCTAAATTTTTTATTATGATGGTTTCCCAAAAGACATTCTATTGACTATAAGTAATTTTGCGAGTACATGTCAGCTTAACCCTACCAGTCTACTTATACTCTAATGAGAGTCAGTAAATATGTAGGTGCAATGTTACTTATAGTCAATGTGTGTTAAATGGACCATCAAAATAAAGTAAAACCGTAACTTTTACGTAATCTGAATTCTCTGTTGTGGTATTAATTGATGTCATTTAGGGAAATGGGACTAAAGGAGTCCAAAACTGACAGACTTTGTTGGGTAAATGTAAGAGGGTTTGCTGGTGATGCAGTGTTTGCCCTGACAGCCATAATCTTGTCCACAAAATAAGACAAAAAATGATTGCAGTCATTATTAGAAAACACAGGGACAAGAGATGTAGCAGGAGAAACAATATTGTTAAACAGTTTCAAACAAAGTTTTAGGATTCCTTTTGCAGGCAGATATCAGTTTCATAAAATAAGATGCTGTAGCATCCTTGATCATCTCGTTTAGATCTGACAAGAGCTCTCTAAGATGCAGGCGGTGGACTTGGAGCTGAATCGCTTTCCATAGACGTTCAGTCATCCGACAAACACGTCTAAGGCAGCGGATGGCATCATTTATCCACAGGAAGGTGTTAACAATGGGGGTTTGTCGCGTTTTAAAAGGAGCCACTCTGTCCAGTAGCAGGATGCAATGTTCATTAAACTACTGTACAGTAGCATCAATGTCATTTGAGATAATAACCGAGCTTGAGTCAAAGGCGGCTGAGAAATTCTCAACAGCACGCTGGTTAATCATGCGAGAACAGGATGCTCACTTAACAAGCAGAGGATCCTCGTTAAAAGCAAGATCAAATAAAACGCATTTGTGATCACTAACATATACATCTTCAGTACAAATAGTGCCAGTGTTTAAACCATGAGAGAAAACTAGATTGAGCGTATGACCCTTGTTGTGCGTAGGACCAGAGACAAGTTGAATAAAGTTAAAAGATTCCATAATATTTAAAAATTCATAAGCAGCATTACAAGCATCATCATCCACGTGAACATACTCTGTCCAATTTAATAATGGATGATAAAAAGTCAATAAATTCTCTCAGAAAAGAGGCCGCTGACTCAGGTGGCCAATACTAAAATACAATAAAATTAGTTTGAACGACTAACCTTAGTCATCTGTAGTTCAAATGAAGCGTACGTACCACCAGCAGTCACTGACTGGCAAATACAATGCTTTTTAAAAACCACAGCAAGTCCTCGACCACGGGCAGTGAGTCTAGGAAGTGCTGATAAAAGAACAATCCACAGTACAGACCATGATCAGGTGACAGTACTCCATGCTCCTTTGCCATGTCTCCGTCAGCAACATAAAATCCAGGATTTTGTAAGTGAATATTTCACTGAGCAGAAATTACTTGTTTGAAATTGAACAGGCATTAATCAAAGCCATCTTCAGTGGTGACGAAACAACACCTGGTGCAGAGGGCGAGACTCAGGTGCACAGCGCACACACCGCGACCCAATGTAAGTTTTCTCTGGGGCAGAGGGACCAAAACCCTAGGGACGTCCCGAAAGACAGAACGAAGATATGATGGTCTGGAGCCATCATAAAAAAGTCCCAGCTTTAGGAGTCTTTTAAAATGCACCTGCTGCCCTGCTCTTTTTCCTCTCCTTCTCTGCCCCTTCTTTGTGTGTCCCATTAGGCCTTTTCCATAGCGAGTAACGGGTGCAGACGGACATATAAACAGGGCAGAAAACACACTCAGACCACACCAGGCACATACCCCACCACACTCCTCCATAAAGGATCGAATCAGAAGCATTGTTTGGAGATCTACACCCATGCAGTAGACACGACATTTGTGGACAAACTTAACAGCAATATAGCACAGAAAACAAATAAAATGAGTCGGGGTGAACATCCAGCCACAGCGGCGCCATGCCAAAACCAGAAGAGGATTGTCCTATTAATAAAAACGTTTTGCATTTCTAATTCATTTTTTTTTTGTTGAAACTTTGGTAACACTTTATTTTAGTGGTCCCTTCTGAGCACTCTTTTGACAATAAATAACTTTGCACCTACTTGTCAACAAACTGTCATTAGTATTAGTAGACTGTCTGATTAATATCTGCTAACTCTTTACTGTGATGGTCTCCCAGACATTCTTCTGACTATAAGTAACTTATTCTAACCCTCACCCTACCAGTCTACTCATACTCTAATGAGAGTTAGTAGATATGTAGGTGCAATGTGACTTATACGTAGTCAACAGAATGTGTTAAAGGGACCATCACAATAAAGTGAAACCAAAACTTTTATTTAATCTGAATTCTCTGTTGTGTGATATTCAAACAAATTTACTCAGTTGGCCAAAAAATATGATTAATTCTGTACTCACACGTGACACTGAGCTGAACAGCAGGAGAGATGTAAGTGTGTTCCTGTAGAGCACAGCTGTATCTGCCTGCATCCTCTCTTCTGACTGACTGCAGCAGGAGTTGATTGTTTCTGTCTCTTCTCTCAGTTAATAGCTGTGAGTTTCTGTACCAGATGAATGTTGCTCTGTCAGTCAGAGCGCAGCTGCTTTTACATGTCAGACGGACTGAATCTCCCTCTGTCACTCTCTCAGGAGACTCCACCTGAAGATCTGAACACAACACACACATTATATCTGCTGTCATACACTGATGAGGTTTCACTCTTCTTCTGTGCATTATGTTGAAAAATAATCAAAGTCACCTGTGACAGTAAGATACACTCCTGGATGACCAAGCCATTTCTCACCAGGTTTATCAGTGATGAATCTGAAACAGTACTCATTTTCATCCTTCTGTGTCACATGACTCAGTCTGATGGTGCAGTTCTTCTGTTTATCTTCCAGATACTGAAGCCTCTGACTGTATTCAGGGTCCTCAGACAGATCTGGAGGCTCTTTACCATGTTCAGGGTTTTTAGTCCAGAACACTTTCTCGATCTGATGTCCAGTAGGGTATGTATAACTGCAGCTCATTATCACTGATGAGTTCTTTAGTGCACAGATGTGTGAATGAGTGTAACTCACACCCCAACTATTTTCACTGAAAACATCTGAAATTTTTTTTGATTATTATTATTCTAATTAACAGCATCTATAAAACTAGAGGATGTTTAAAAGCAGAAATAGTTCTGACTCACTGTGAATCATAAGCAGAAAGATCAGAGGAAGAGGAGGAGCCATTCTGACTGACATCACCATAGCAACACCTGCAACACAATCAATGTACCGTGCCTTATTTTAGTTTCTGTGACTTTAGTTTCCTTATTTTAGGTGAATCTCATGAAATCCATCAAGAACGAGATCAGGCCATTGTGAGATTTTTGCCCCTAAGATGGGCACTAAATATAAAAGTTTTTTTTTTTAAATTTATTTATGATTTTTATACATTCATTTATATATATATATATATATATATATATATATATATATATATATATATATATATTCATTTTATATATTCATTTATATTTTTATATTTTTTCATTTTATATTTTTAAGGGTGTAAATTACAAGCAACTTTATGAGGGCAATAGAAGCAATCAAAAAAAAAAAAAAAAAGAGCTGCGATATATGTTGTGACAAGTCCCGGTTAATCCAACAGTAAACATGTATAGCAAGCAAACAGAGAAATTCTCTTACCGTTTTTCAGGGATGAAATAAGTACAGAAGTTCACAAGCATTAGATGATTTCTCTTGAAGACGAAAACTTTATCTTTCTCTTATCACATACATTTACTCTCAGACTCTGCTTAAAAAACAGCTTTGTTTAAATCCATTCAAAGAGTATTTTGATAATGTAAAAGAATAAAAAAAAATCTCATTATAAAAAGCACAGGGCAAATGAAACAGCATACGCCAGTGCATAATAATTAGTGAACCAGAGGGAAAAAAAGAGGAAGTTAAAAGAGAACAACATGCAAAGTTTTTCACATTTTCATAGCAACTTTCACATGCAGTGGAGCTTTTCATTTCTCAGACAGGATTGTCCACAGATACTGAGTTCCTTCACAGTGAACAAATGCAATTGTGGGATCTTTTTTTCAGCTTGGAGTTAATTTAATGAGTTTTGTTGTTGCTTTTAAGATCATAGAATTCTGTTTTACACTTAAGTTTCTGTTCCTCTTTTGTGTGTTGATAAGAGGCCTGTGAACTACATTAAACCTTTATGCAAATCCTGAACCGACAGTCTCTCTCAGAGCTTCAATAGAACTCAGTACCACTCAGATACTATCTATCTATCTATCTATCTGTCTGTCTATCTATATGTCTGTCTATCTATCTATGATTGTGTGTGAATCAGGCCTGCCTGCACCAGCAGTCCAGTGCTGTAAACACATTCTCATCAAATGAAGAAATGTCCAGCAAATTGGACATGCTTGCAAACTACTGAACTTAAACAAACAAATAAATCCAATAGTGTGATCTTGTGATTTAAATACACAGTTATTATAGTAAATTATTCACCACTGCAAACATCTGTTCTGGTGATTTTTATTTGTCAGTGATTCAGTTTTCAATACATACTACAGTGAAATACAGAACAACAGTTATTTCTGGTCCTTGAACCTGACTGGCTGATAAGAGTGTGATATTAGAGTGATATCAGATCTCCAACAGCTGTTTCACAGTTTGTAATCTTATCACTCCGCTTACAGCGAGTGTCATAGAGAACGCCCAAATCCAGTATCATTTTAGAAATATTACTGTTTTTGTGTCACAGAATGTCGTTTTAAGAGATTTTCAGGAGAGAATGTACTTGTCTACAGTTCAGATATGCAGTTTGTTAATGAAGACAACATCTATTTGAAAATTAGCTCCAGATGTTCTGCGCTCATGAAGCCGCCTGAGAGCTCCTCACCGTGGCCAGATCTTCTGGAATATGATGCTGGGTCAGATGTCTCTGTAGTGATTAAACATGATGTAACACCAAGTTGAAATGTTCAGCAGCCCAGATAGGAAAACTGTGTGGTGCTAATAATGCACGGGAGATGAGAAGATGGCATATTCCCCTGAGTTAAAAAACGCCTCAAGCGCCATCAAAACAACTGACCACATACATGGGGAATGAGTGAGGAAAAATGTACATAAGCATCCAACTCAGGTCACAGACAGATAAGAATAAAAGAAGATAAACAGATGTCGGTAGAGTGAGTTATCTCTTCACCTTTCCATCTCATACAGACACACGCTAAGCACATGCACAGTTGTCAGTCTGCCACAAAACTACCGTGAATGCTCTAGTGGCTGTTACATAATGCAGCAAAGTTGATATATCCTACACAGAAATGTAATATATGACATATATTGCCCACTGTGAGTATATATTGTCATACAGTATATGTTACCTATAAGGCCATATACTGCAAATAATTGTCCTGAAAATTCACAGTTAATACGGCACACACACACACAAAAGCCAGTTAGTTACTGTTAATTGTACAATTTTACTTTAAGGTATGTTACTAAAGATACCATGCACTTAATTACAACTCGAGTATCATCTGCATAAACCAAGTGCCTTAAATTGGCACACAGCCATTTAAATTGGATTAATGATCAGACCGGTGAGTTTGTTGTGAGGTCCAGCGTAAAATGGCCAACATGAGGCACTCTGAGCAGCAGGCTAGTCCATTTTGCTAGCAACTCAAAATGGTACTCAGTAGTTTGTAAGGTCACCGCTTGCTTGTATCCATGACAATGTCGGGGCATGCTCCTAATAGGGCTGGCCGCACACCATTAGCCTAAAAAGAAAACGCTTAACATGGCGTAAAGCATTAAAACGTGTTTTAAAAAGACCAAACTCAGTAAAAAAATTTAATAAATCATTCTATTTACAGATTTACAACAACTCTAGTTAGTGACAATAAACAGGCATATTCATAACTAAAATGTTTTAATCTAATTTAAATTAAGAATATAAATGTGAATATTGACATGTGGGAATTTTACTGATGTGATTATGAAAACAATGACATAAATGATTGATGCTACATGACTATGCTGATAATTTATTACAAACCCGATTCCAAAAAAGTTGGGACACTGTACAAATTGTGAGTAAAAAAGGAATGGAATAATTTACAAATCTCATAAACTAATATATTTTATTCACAATAGATTATAGATAACATATCAAATGTTGAAAGTGAGACATTTTGAAATGTCATGCCAAATATTGGCTCATTTTGGATTTCATGAGAGCTACACATTCCAAAAAAGTTGAGACAGGTAGCAATAAGAGGCCGGAAAAGTTAAATGTACATATAAGGAACAGCTGGAGGACCAATTTGCAACTTATTAGGTCAATTGGCAACATGATTAGGTATAAAAAGAGCCTCTCAGAGTGGCAGTGTCTCTCAGAAGTCAAGATGGGCAGAGGATCACCAATTCCCCCAATGCTGTGGCGAAAAATAGTGGAGCAATATCAGAAAGGAGTTTCTCAGAGACAAATTGCAAAGAGTTTGAAGTTATCATCATCTACAGTGCATAATATCATCCAAAGATTCAGAGAATCTGGAACAATCTCTGTGCGTAAGGGTCAAGGCCAGAAAACCATACTGGATGCCCGTGATCTTTGGGCCCTTAGACGACACTGCATCACATACAGGAATGCTACTGTAATGGAAATCACAACATGGGCTCAGGAATACTTCCAGAAAACATTGTCGGTGAACACAATCCACAGTGCCATTCGTCATTGCCGGCTAAAGCTCTATAGGTAAAAAAAAAGCCATATCTAAACATGATCCAGAAGCACAGGCGTTTTCTCTGGGCCAAGGCTCATTTAAAATGGACTGTGGCAAAGTGGAAAACTGTTCTGTGGTCAGACGAATCAAAATTTGAAGTTCTTTTTGGAAAACTGGGACGCCATGTCATCTGGACTAAAGAGGACAAGGATAACCCAAGTTGTTATCAGCGCTCAGTTCAGAAGCCTGCATCTCTGATGGTTTGGGGTTGCATGAGTGCGTGTGGCATGGGCAGCTTACACATCTGGAAAGGCACCATCAATGCTGAAAGGTATATCCAAGTTCTAGAACAACATATGCTCCCATCCAGACGTCGTCTCTTTCAGGGAAGACCTTGCATTTTCCAACATGACAATGCCAGACCACATACTGCATCAATTACAACATCATGGATGCGTAGAAGAAGGATCCGGGTACTGAAATGGCCAGCCTGCAGTCATGATCTTTCACTCATAGAAAACATTTGGAGCATCATAAAGAGGAAGATGCGACAAAGAAGACCTAAGACAGTTGAGCAACTAGAAGCCTGTATTAGACAAGAATGGGACAACATTCCTATTCCTAAACTTGAGCAACTTGTCTCCTCAGTCCCCAGACATTTGCAGATTGTTATAAAAAGAAGAGGGGATGCCACACAGTGTTAAACATGGCCTTGTCCCAGTGATGGAGTACTCGAGTCCTGGACTCGGACTCGAGTCCGACTCGAGTCACTATTCTTTGGACTCAAGTCCGACTCGAGACTCCATTCTCTGGACTCGTGACTCGACTTGGACTCGCGGACTGATGACTTGTACTTGGACTCGGACTCGAGGATATATAAAATCGGACTTGAGCATTCATCACGTTGTTTTTGACTAAATATGTTATAAAAAAATTATATAAGGTGTTACACTTTTCCTGTTTCGTGCCCAAGACCGGCCGGGATCTATTTTTTCCCCTCACAGACACTGCTACCGCTCGCTCTCTTTGCTTGACAACACACTCACTGACGTCACTCACTTTACGCTCGTGCATGTCAGATCAGATTACATGATTTTTTTTGCCTGTTGCGATAGTCACTGTGTCAGATGGATGACGCAATTTTGACTCCTAAAATCCTGTGGTGTCGTGAACAAGAAACATGTCAGACTAACGTTACACGTTGCTTTCTGACCAGTCGCGTGCCGTCACACACACACACACACACACACACATTCACTTGTACACACAAACGCACTCACGCTAAATCACTCGGTCACTCACACACAAAAGCGCACTCTCTCTCTCTCTCTCACACACACACACACACTCTCTCTCTCGGCATATCGTATTGATTTTTACGTTTCAAGTATCTTTAAAATACAGTGTCCTGTAAAATGCACATTTTTTTTTTTCGCTAAGTGTATTTCTGTAATACAGTGTTAAAGGATTAGTTCACACAAAAATGAAAATTTCCTAATCATTTACTCCTCCCAATGCCATCCAGGATATCCATGGCTTTTTTTCTTCAGTGGAAAATAAATTATGTTTTTTAAGGAAAACATTTCAGGATGTTTTCTTCATATAATGGACTTCAATGCCTACCAACTCAATACATTTTATCAGTTCTTTGAAGGTCCCAGAGTGGAGACATGTAGGCACTGGGAGCTTGAGACTCGACTCAGACTCGAATACGGGACTCGAGACTCGACTCGGACTCGAACTCTGGTAATGGTGACTCGACTCGGACTCTTCTTTGGTGACTCGGACTTGGACTCGGACTCGAACACTGAGATTCGACTCGGACTCGACAGTTGGTGACTCGACTACAACACTGCCTTGTCCCAAATTTTTTGAGATGTGTTGATGCCATGAAATTTAAAATCAACTTATTTTTCCCTTAAAATGATACATTTTCTCAGTTTAAACATTTAATATGTCATCTATGTTGTATTCTGAATAAAATATTGAAATTTGAAACTTGCACATCATTGCATTATGTTTTTATTCACAATTTGTACAGTGTCCCAACTTTTTTGGAATCGGGTTTTTACATTCTTCTTCTGTGCTAGGAATGTTATTGTTCTAAGAACATTCTGAGAATATTATGCTATGTTATGTGAATGTTTTCAGCGGCAAGACTCTTGGCTTTCTGATGTTTTTCTCTAGCTAACTAAGTTTATGTCAAATGCATCAAGAGAAAATGTGGTCACCTGCTTATCTACGTGATTAATTTAGAGACTAGGCTGATATGTTTCAACAGCATAAGCTCCTTCAGTCATGTTATGTAATCAGATAAACTGTATTTCTATCTGCAATTTTTAAAACACATTATTCTTAAATCATTTTGAACTGATGAAGTGTGTGTGTCATAAACTGTGTGTAATAAACACACACAGACATTAAGAGTCAGTGTATGAATCGCAACAACGGTGACATGCTTCATACTGCAATGTATTCTGGATGCATCATATAAAACTCATGCAGGGCTCCCAGAATGCATTTCAGCAAGATGCATGTCACCGTTGTAGACTAGTACGCAGACCCCTCTGTCTCAAACTGTTCAGTGAGACATAGACACCACCACTCTCTGATTGCAGTAATGTCAAGCTAACAGGAATTGAATTGTTACAGGATTAGTATTCAGATCTCATTGGTAGAACTCAATGATCAGCAACAGAAAATAGAAAAGCTGTGGAACTAAAGATGTCTCTGTGCTGGTCAACCCCAAACCCAGGCTTTGATTACTTTACAGGGAGACTAGAAGGAGGATATCTCTTCAGAGTGGCTTCAGTACCTATAGGGATGCATAAGCAATGGTTATGGCCAGTCTGTATAAAAAAGTTCCATTTCACATTTTGCATTATCTTTGCCTTATGATGTTGGGGTAAAATCACCCTCTGTAAAACCAGCATAAAAGAACAATCCCTCCAAACCACAACGTTTAATAATTACTATATGTCAAACCTTACACATAACAAATAATGATCTGGGCCAGCAGGTTATGTTCATGCAGGGAACACAAGGGCATCCTTCATAAAAGCACTATCCTAAAAAACACAAATAACACCAATAAAGAATACCTTTTATTTTACTTCTGACTTAGGGTAGATGTCAAATAGTATGATTTATGCATTCAATACTCACTGGCGAGTAAGCTAGGGGATTGTGGCAATAACATGCATGTTGGCACACTGTAAAACACCACAAGTAATGTAACTCAAACCGTTTGAGGACACCGATTGCCTTAAACCAGGGATCCTCAAATCTGGCCCACCAGATCCACTTTCCTGCAGAGTTTAGCTCTGACCGTAATCAAACACACCTGAGCATGCTAATCAATGTCTTCAGGATCATAAGAAAATCAGAGGTAGGTGAGTTTGATCAGGGTTGGAGCTAAATTCTGCAGCGCTTTGGCCCTCCAGGGCAAGATTTGAGGAACTCTGGTTTAAACCATTTAAGTTTTAAAACTGAGTTCAGAAAAAAGAAGATATACATTGCAGTTAAGTAATGAAGTGATTAATTAAGTGCTGATTGAGCATTAGTGACAAACACCTGCTGTTAACAAACAGAATCACTGAAGTAAAGAGAAACACAAGAACTACAACTGACTTCAGCCACAGACGATGAAATCAACTGAAATAAAAGAAGACATTAAATCTCTCAAGATCTGATTAAACAACCCCACAAACAGCATCACCAGCTTCATGCATTACTAACTGTTAGACTATCTAAAACAGAGGTTCTTTATTGAGAATTAATGTTTAGATGTTTTTTTTCTTCAACTTGCCATTTTTGTGAATAGTGGTTACTTTAGTTGCCTCTTGACCCTTGACTTTTTAAATATAAGTATGTGATGGCAAGAAACTTATGATAAAGTCATGTGTCTGAGTCTCTGATTGCATTTTGTCTAAAAATGTTGAGCTTTTATGATGTCTGTGTTGATGCAGTTATATGAGATAACAATGTGAGAAAAACTTCATAAACAACTTTTATAAATATGGTTCATAAAGAGGCTATAATTCTGGCACTCATAGAAATGAAGAATCAGTATGTGAATCTCAGCAATGGTGACAAAATATTCTGATAATTTTTATGTGATTTTTGAACGTGACAAAACAAAGCAGTAAAAAGTCACAACAAAAAACAAAAATAAAAGAAATTAGTAAAATTAAAAGAAAATAATAAGACACTCCAGCTGCATAATTTATTCATGTCGCAATGCATGCTGGGAGCCATGGATGAGTTATGATTGGTGACCACAATGAACCTAGCTACAACATGATAACTATATCATTCTCAAAAAGAAAAAAAAAAAGAACCCAGAGAAAAACTTTTGTCAAAAAAAGGGGTCAAGAGCACAACTAAAGCAAACACTTATATCCACAAAAGTGACTATAAAATTGTGTTATTTTCAATCAGGGGTGGATAGTCCAGAGGTCAGAAAGTAAAAGTCCTGCCATATGTTTATTCTACCCATGAACTCAGCAAGCTGATTTCACCAGAGGAGGAATCAAGTAATTCTTTCAAGTCACAAGCAAGTCTCAAGTCAAATCCCAAGTCCTCAAAGAGTTAAAGTTAATGAGATAATTAAGAGACTAATTAAATTATGATTTTGCATGAGTAATGAACACCTGCTGTTATTGAGAATTATAGAGGATCAGATGTTGATGTTTTTTTTAGGTTAAAATGATGCCACCATCATTGAGATCAGTGTTTGCTTTAGTTGGGCTCTTCACCCGTGATTCTTGTATTAAACTTTTCTCTGTAGCAATGCCTGAGGTGTTGTAGAACCGAAAGATGTGATAGTCATCATGAGCTGACCAAATTACAGTCAAATTTTCTTTTTTAAAACTATAAATTTAAGTTTTGTGTAATTAACTCTGTGAAACTACAGGATGCAAACACAATGCTGCTCTAATGCTTACAGTGAATTTAAAATATTTATAATGCTAATAAAATGTTGGGTAACATCATAGTAAAAACTCCCATCATGCACTGCAGTATGAAAAATTATTGTCACCACTGTTAAGATTCATATGATAAGTCTTTATGTTTAAAAGCCTGAGCTGATGCAATTCGTTTGTGTTATTCTAATATTGAAGCATTATGACATTTGTTTAGTAACAGCTGAATGTCAGACAATAGACCAAAAAGAGAGAGAGACCACTTAAGTTATGAACTTTATCTCTAGAGTACCTACAATAATGTACAGTATTTGAAAAATAATGTTTTTGAGCATTAAAGCATGTCAACATATTCTGTTACAACAAATATACAAAATAATGATCTTTAAAAAAAGCATCATATGACCCCTTTAAATACTCACTGCACCGTATCACTGTATGCAATGGCAGTAGCAAGTTCCTGTTCTATTTTCAAGCAGGAAAACAGAACAAAGGAATCCAGGAAACTAACAAAAACAAACTAAAAGCACAAACTAATATGACTGTGACATAGTGTTGCATTAGGTGATTTAACCCTTAGGGGCCGACAAACGCAGATATGCGTTTTGTGGCATAATCTCCTGATAAGGCCGAAAAGAACTTAAATTACACTTTCAGTTTTGATCGTACAGATAAGAGCAATACATCAACCGAATCTGTAAAGGGTCTACTTTTATTTGTATACACTCCTAATAACAACAAAACGCTGTGCTTTTGTAGAATAAAGAAAATAAACAGAGTGCATTCTCTGCCATCTCGGTCTCGGTCACCTCTCTTCACAGACACATAAATAAAACAACCCGAATCTCAGCGAATGCTTGCCTCAAAGACAAGATAAATATATGCATAGAAAGCTTGAAATGTCTACTTTTAAATTAACTAATTCAATTCAAAAACAAATAATCTATTTTTATGTGATCCGTATGAAAGTAAGGAGTGTCCGGTTTCTCCTGTATCGACTCATTATAGATAATGTGTTCCCGCCTCGTTCTGAGCGCGCTGTTGGCGTTCGCGATCGTTCGAGGTGTAAATGTATCAGAAAGCTGTAAATGTCACCAATAACTGGCCCATCGACAGACATATACGCGCGTATTATCAGTGATGCAATTTATTATCAGTTATGAATCTTCTGGTAATTCAATTTTCGTTTAGGACTATGGCTGCATCACCGGCATCTGGCACAAGAAAGGCATGCGAGTGTCCTGTTTTGAGTTCCCTGGAAAATCATACTGAGTAAGTGCACAGTAGTTGTACTTTAATTATGCCTATATGGTAACATTGTCTGTGGTTGGGATGACACAATAAGTAAATCTTCCTGTATGGGTTAATAGAAATTGTACTTTTGTTATGCCTATATCCCACATTAAAATATACTATAGTAATTTATGGTAAATACTATTGTGTTATTGAACCGTACTATAGTAAAATGTATTATACTGTATATATATTATAGTATTTACAATACTGTGTTAATAAATTCTAACAGTTGTTTACAACACTTTTTTTAGGACTGCGAATACACCACTCTCACCTTTACCTGCATCTCGCAAAGGAAAGGAATGCAGGTATTGTTCAATTATCAATTTCATTCAGAATCTTAATGATAATAATGTTAATAATGTAGTTTATTTGTGTAAACAGCATGCTTATTGTTTATTTATTTTTTAATTTTTTTCAGATGTGACAATAACAACAAAATGGATGGAGGACAAAAAGTTTTCCATGTCCTGCACCTGTGACTGCCTACAACCAGCACATGGGGGCGTTGACCTGTCTGATCAGCTGTTACAGTACTACAGTACACAGCACAAAACAATGAAGTGCTACATACAGATATTTCTACACTTCTTGGATATTACTGCCACCAATGCTTTTATTGTACACAAAGAGCTTTATATCACCATGAGCCACAAGGAGTTTATGGAAGAACTAGTTGCAGAGCTCTGTGGTGTGTCACAGAAAATACCACCAAAACGGACCAGTGCCATGTGCTTTTTCCAGGAGCTGAGCAGGCCTCAGATGCCAATACTGGTTGCCGGACCTGTATGCTGTGCAAAGTAAAGCATGGTAAGAGGCAGGACACTCCTTGGAAATGCCAGGCATGTGATGTTCACTTGTGTGTTAAGCTGAAAAAAAAAAACTGTTTCCTAGAGTGGCACAAAGATGTATAGCTGTTCAGTTCCGTGTACTATGTGGGAGAGTAGGTTTGTGGGCTTCTACAAACCTTACACACTTTTTTATCTTTCACTCTTCCTGTTTACACTTTTTTTTTTGTTGCACAGTTTTGCCCTGATTGTGTCTTCTGTGTTATTCTGTGATTGTGTCTTATGTTCTAAAGTTATTTTGTGTGATAGTTAAATATATTCTAAATAAACTACAAACAACAAATATAAACATTTATTTTGTCCTCACATTCTTTCTTGTAACTCCTCTCTCAGTCACACACCTGCTTGAAAGGCTCATTATGCGGGCCTTTGTCTTCTCAGGTGTGAATCACACTAATATTCATGATAGTTGATGCCTTCTCGCATACCTTTCTACCCAAAAAGTGTCTTAGAAAATTTAAATCAATATATTGTTTTCTGTGAACGAGTAAACAGAAATGACATGAGACACCAGAAATCTTCAGAATAGACGGTTGACTGAGATGTTTATCAGGTCTGTGAACATAAACGTTCTTTAAATACATACCTGTACACAAAATGTCCTTTGTAGGGCAAAAAAAAAAAAAAAAAACGGTTGCTGTACTGAAACTGAAATCTTGTTTCACTGACCTTTGGTCACAACCCATGTAATAAAGAAATACACTTTAGTTGTACTCAGTGTTGTAGTCGAGACCAGCTCATTCGAGTCTGAGTCAAGATTGAGTACAGAAAGGGTTGAGTCCAAGTCAAGACCGAGACCAGAGAGACTGGGTCTGAGACAAGACCTAAAGAAATCTTCAAGGGTATGTAAAATGTTTGGTAGAAACAATAAAATTGGTACCATACTTAAACAGTATATAAAATAAAACATGGCATGTACACTGTATTTTATTTACTTGATATAAGTTTAACAAAAATATTATCAGTTAAGGGTAAAAAGGCCACAAATCACAGAATGTTTCTTTTTTAGAGTCTTACTGCACACAAACTCTTTGTGGCTCTTATATGCAAACTGAATAATAGATGATGTAACAGACGTTTTAAAAAGTTTGTATTAAGTTCATGAGACATCCTGAACTGAGTCCTGCTGCCTGTGGACTAAGGTCACGCTAACATCTCACGTCACAAGAAAATGCCCAATCATTGAACGTGTCAATCAAAGGGCCCTATGAAATCCGTTTGATTTTTTCCCAAATTCCATTTTATTTTTTTCCAAATTCCGTTTTTTCCGTTTTATTTTTTCTCTACTCCTTTTTAATGGTTAAATTTATTTGTATTAATCAAAAAGCATGTCTAATTAATTAAAATCATAACACTTATACATTTTCACAACAATTTATTAAAAATGTAACAAAAATTACATGTTTAGAGCCCTATGAAATGTTTTATTTTTTCTTCACCATTTGTTTTATTGTTACCTAATTCTGTGTTTTAGCATGTCTAATTATTTAAGTGCATAAAGCAACTTAATTTATTAATTTTTTTAATAGCCTTATGAAATGTTTTTTTTTTCCCTCATAAATTTTGTTGTGCTTTTACATTTTTCTGGTTATCAAATGAGGACATAAAACATTAATTTTTTTTCTCTCTTAATTATTGAAAATTAAGCAAACTTTATTTTTTGGTAAACAAAGGGGATTTACTATTAAAAATAAAACATGGAAGAAATGTTGTGTGATTATTCCTTAAAAAAATAATGTTTGTTACATTTTGGTAGTAGTAGTAGCATTAGGCTATGTAAATCTGCTGAACAATAGAAATACATTTCTGGCAAATACTTGTCTTTAAATTAAACCGGACTTTTATTTTGACGGGTTGCCGTGAAAACCTTTACAGTTCTATGTATGTGATGTGACGTTAGTTTTACTCAAATCAAATGGTCAAATGCTCATGTAGTGACTCTCAGTGCAGTTCTGGAGATGTTGTTCATGTGTTTACGTCCTTATTTAGTGAGACGTCCGGCAGACGCTGAAATCACCGTGAGCGTCACGTGCGCTTCTGTGTGTGTAATAAACGAAGCCGCACTTCTGCGCCATCCATTAACACAGACACGCATAACATGCAGGATTTATATTTAAATATACTTTTCCGGCTTAATATTTACAGGTACTAGTCCATATCGTGATCTGATGTAAGTGCAAAGACCTACTTTTGATTAATTCATTCAAAATTTGACAAATTCTGTGACATTCCGCATTAAACTGTAAATTCCGTTTTTATGACTGATTCCGTGATTCTGTCCATCTCGGGAATAAGTCCGATTCCTAGTATGTTCGAGTCCGAGTCAATACCAAGTCAAAATGCTCATGAGTCCATGACAAGACCAAGACCATTAAAATACGGTCTCGAGACCGAGTTCAAGACCGAGTCCGAGTCTCGAGTACACAACACTGTTTGTACTAATATTAATGCATTTATTATAGTTTAATTGTATATGTGCATATTAAGTGCATATTAAATGTGTTATTTTGGATCAACTTAAGCATGTTCACTGCTCTTTAAGATATGCTTAAGATAAACTGTAAGCTAATTGCAATATTTCACTGCTCAAAAAAAAATTAAGGAACATTTTGTAATCAGAGTATAGCATCAAGTCAATTCAACTCCTGGGATATTGATGTGGTCAGTTAAGTAGCAGATGGGGTTGTTGATATGATTCTTTAAGGGTCTTAATGAGAAGTCTATAACATACTTTGTTTAAAAACGCTGCACGTGTCGCCCCGCCCCATACCTACTCTGATTGGTTCGATCGTCTTTCATAGACACACATTATAGGAAATGTGTGTGTAGTTGGTGTAGGAGTATGTTGTTTAAAAGCTAAAAAATGCTGTGCAGTCTTACAAAGCCTTCATTATAATGCACAGAAAAAAAAAAAAAAAAACATTAGCATGTAATCCTCCATGTCCCTGAAATTACTGTTTTGCTAAATTAAGCTGATCTTTAGGCTAACAGACGAACCACCCACTACATTTAATAAATGAACTGGGTTGATTATCCACAGTGGGAGGATCAGGTCTTCAGATAGAAGAATTAATTATGAATTAAATAATTTTTGAAAACTTGATTATTTCATATCATCAGAGTATGAGAAAGGAAGTGAAAAGGATGTATCAGTATTGTTTTAATTGATATAGTATGACAAGTCAATTATTGTTACATATTATCTGTCATGCAGTTGATAAATGACACCGCAGTAGGCTAATGTGTCTGCTGTGTGCCATTTCAATTTTTATGAAACTTTAATTTTCTTTACTACATTGCAAAGCATAGACTTTCCTCCCCTTTATTTCAGGAAAATATGCTGCTCCTCATTATTTTAAAGTAAAGAAATTGAGAAACTTTTATTTCTACCGGCCAGTGATAATTCTGAAAGACATACCTGTGATCTGTTGCTGTAGTAACGAACGCAATTTCAATTTCTTATTTTAGTGCAGTTGTCTCACAGCCACTGCGGTCAAATATTGAGATAAACTTTATAAAGTATCATCTATTTATATTAAATTAATATATTTAATCTTCTCCGATACCCATTTTGTGACCATTATTGAGCAGATTCTTTTCAATCAGCTGGAATGATTTGGGACATTCTCCACTGAACTTGGCTTAATGCATTAAAACTGTGTTTTTAAAATACCAAACTCAGTAAACACATTAATGATAAAGCATTCTATTCACAGACAAGTAGGTTATGGGAGGAAAATGCTTAACACGTAATTAAACGCGTTGCGTTCGTATTCTGGGCTCATATCTGCTTGTCTGTGAATATAATGCTTTATTAATAATTTGTTCACTAAGTTTGGTCTTTTTAAAACACAGTTTTAATGCATTAAGCCACATACTTTCACGTTAAGTGCTTTAGAATGTCCCAATGATTCATTCGTGAATTCGACTGGTTTCTAAAAGCAAGAGAAAAAAAAAGAAAAAAGCAGAAGTTCTTGATAAAACAGAACAGGTCGAACGACACATTAAACACATCGCTTCAGAACAGCAATGTTTTTTGTTTTTTTTGCTCTACAAAGGACATTTTGTGTACAGGTATGTATTTAAAGAATGTTTATCTGATAAACATCTCAGTCAACCGTCTATTCTGAAGATTTCTGGTGTCTCATGCTTCTTTAGTTTACCTGTTTAAATCAGCTAATGCAACACTATGTCACAGTCCAGAGGTGGATAGTCCAGGGGTCAGAAAGTAAAAGTCCTGCCATATGTTTATTCCACCCATGAACTCAGCAGCTGATTTCACCAGAGGAGGAATCAAGTCATTCCTTCCAAGTCACAAACAAGTCTCAAGTTAAATCCCAAGTCCTCAAAGAGTTAAAGTTAATGAGATAATTAACTGACTAATTAAATGATAATTGTGCATTAGTGATGAACACCTGCTGTTATTGTAAATTACAGAAGATCAGATGTTAATGTTTTATTGGTTAAAATGATGCCACCATCATTGAGATCAGTGTTTGACTTAGTTGTGCTCTTGACCCTTGACTTGTTGTGCTAGACCTCACTCTGTAGCTTTGTATGGGGTGTTGTAGAAAAGAGCGATCAGTGATCGTCAATAAACACATTGTCACAATGAGCTGGTGTGATTATGTTCAAAATAATGTTCGTTTGTTTTTTTTAAGTTTAGATTTCGAATAGTCATCCCAGAAAAACTACAGCACGCAAAAAAAGTACTGCTTTAATATTTACAGAGAATGAATTTTAAATCTGTGCAACACATGAACTCCAGTGGTTTTTAGACACACACGGATATCAAGAACAAGCATATTAATCTCTACAATGGTGACAATCATCAAAATGCTTCTTGTTGCAATATATGAAAAACTCCCATAATGCACTGCAGTATGAATAATTATTTTCAACACTGTTGAGGATCACATGATAAATGTTCATGGCTAAATGCCTAAGTAGGGTTTTTTTTTTCTTAATATTGAAGTATTATAGTGGTAACGTACAATGAAATATCACTCTTTTTTGAAAAAAAAAATAAAGAAATTCAAATCAAGATCATACAGTCATACAGTCATCAAAATCATCAGATACCTGGTAGTTCAAGATTTGTTTCAGCATTGCACAAATGTTTTCTGTGAAACAGTAACGCATTTGCGTAGAAGCAGATTTATCTAAACTGTTGAAAGGCTCAAGAGCCCAACTGAAGCAAATACTGACCACAATTATGGTGGCAAAGTTTTTTTTTTTTTTTTTCTTCCAATTGATTACATCCAAGGCTGTGCTTAAAGTCAGTTGTAGTTCTTGTGTTTCTCTTTTCTTCAGTGATGTTGATTGTTGACAGTAGGTGTTCATCACTAATGCACAATCTTTATTTAATTAGTCAGTTAATTATCTCATTAACTTTAACTCTTTGAGGACTTGGGATTTAACTTGAGACTTGTTTGTGACTTGGAAGGAATGACTTGATTCCTCCTCTGGTGAAATCAGCTGCTGAGTTCATGGGTGGAATAAACATATGGCAGGACTTTTACTTTCTGACCCCTGGACTATCCACCTCTGGAAACAAGGGACCAAAAAATGCAGATGAGCTGAAGGCCACTGTCAAAGAAACCTGGGCTTCCACACCACCTCAGCAGTGCCACAAACTGATCACATCCATGCCACGCCGAATTGAGGCAGTAATTAAAGCAAAAGAAGCCCCTACCAAGTATTGAGTACATGTACAGTATATGAATATACTTTCTAGAAGGCCAACGATTAACTTTTTATTTTTTTATTTGTCTAATGAAGTATTCTAATTTGTTGAGATGCATTGGTGGGTTTTTGTTAAATGTGAGCCAAAATCATCACAATTAAAAGAACCAAAGACTTAAACTACTTCAGTCTGTGTGCACTGAATTTTTTTAATACACAAGTTTCACAATTTGAGTTGAATTACTGAAATAAATGAACTTTTCCACGACATTCTAATTTATTGAGATGCACCTGTATATTTATGAAAGACGATCAAACCAATCAAGCCCTGTCTCGATCTGCAGGCTGCATCCAGGTGTATTTGTTAGTTGGACTTTGGTCCTTTTAATGATTTAAAATAACATGCTTCCAAGCAATTGCAATATTGCTGTGCAACCAACATTTGAGCGTTGTTGAATTAAAAGCTTATTATTTTGCATTTTCTGTTTTTTGTTAACAACAGTGAACAGCTCCTCACTGAACACCACATGCATGGCTACAAAGAAAAAATGAAAGATACCATGGGTCAAGAGTACAACTAAAACAAACATTGACTAGCATGATGGTGACATCAAACTTTATTATTTTTAGTAAAACATCAACTTCTAAACCTGTTATTTATTTTTTTATGTGTTACAAATAAGGGCAAACAGATTTGTAATAAGTAAAGATACTTAAATCTAGAGAGATCTGTTAGTGTTAATGTTCTGTTGGGATTTTAAGGGGTCATATGATGCTGATAAAAATAACATTATTTTGTGTATTTGGTGTGATGAAATGTGTTTATGCGGTGTAAGGTTAAAAACAACAACATTTTCCACATACTGTACATTATTGTTTCTCCTCTATTCCCCACCTTCTGAAATGCATCAATTTTCACAAGGCTCATCTGTCTGAAAAGTGAGGTGCACTGTAAAAAGTGATACTCTATATTTACTCAATAAAATTGTGGCAACAGATTACAAGCAATATTATTAATTAAATTTAACACATTAGAATTAATTAGAATTAATCAAATGAGATACTTACAAGCAATCATTCAAAATGAGTAAAATAACATGAAAAAAAGAAGTAAAATGTATACAAAAATATTGGTTTTGTTGGACAAAAACGAGAAGCACCTGGCTGCAGCCTGCATATAGAGGCGGGGTTGCACGTTAACCCACCCCATACCTACTCTGATTGGTTCGATCATCTTTCATAGGCATACATGATAGGAAATGTGTGCGAGTTGGTGTGCACTGTTAAAAATAATACACTATATTTACTTAATAAAATTGTGGCAACAGATTACAAGCAATATTATTAATTAAATTTAACACATAAGAATTCATTAGAATTAATCAAATGAAATGTTTAGAAATTAACCATTCAAAATGAGTCAAATAGCACAAAAAAATAAGTTTAAAAAAAAAAAATTCTTTGAGAAAGAAAAACAAAACACTATGCTAATGAATACTATGTTATGCATACCAGGCCAGTAGTTGGTGATTAAGAAACACAGCCCAAAAATGTAATTCACAAATTCATGTTTTTGTTGCTTACATGGAGATGATACAGGCATTGTGTTCAAAAGTTTATGTTTTCAAGCCCCCAAAACAGAGTTATTGAAGACACCTGATTTTAACAAACAGAATCACTGAAGTAGAATAATCTACATTTTGGTTACCATTACGGTGGTCAGTGTTTGCTTTAGTTGAGCTCTTGACCCTTAAACTTTTAAACAAATTTTTTGGTTGCTTTAATTGTAATACAAGCAGTTAGACAAGCCAAAGAAGATAAGATCAGGTGGTGTTGGTTGTTTTGACATCATTTGATCTAGATTTCTGAGTTGGTTGTATCTTATCAGCAACAGGCGTCCTTTAGCTGAACAGTGTAAGGTCTGGTATTTTCAGCACAATCAGAGAGATTCTTAGAAGCACTTCTGATCACAACATTAAAAAAAAAGATTTTTTTTTTTTTTTCATTAGGCACACAGACATCAAGAATCAGGCTGAGAACCTCAACAATGGTGACCATCAAAAGCATGTTGCACTGCATTCTGGGTTCCACCAATCAAAACTCAATTTTTAGTAGCTTGTTTTGTGATGCTTACAGTTCATCTGTTAATCTGAATATGCTGTTTGTCACCATTCTTGAGATTCATACGCTGGTTCTTGATGTCACTGTGTGCCTAAAATAAGTCCACCCTCTCCCACTACAATTTTTTTTCTTAATCAGAATTCTTAAACTCTGGATTTTACAGAAAATTTTGGGTATTCTATTGTTGAATTACAGGGGCTGCAATATTGAATGCTAATTTAACTCCGAGAACAAGCTCTACTTGTAACACTCAGGCCAAACAATGATTATGTAAAATCATAACCAACACCACCTGATCTTCTTTACTCTTAGCATGTCTAGCTGTTATAATTCAGTTTCAACAGCCATACAAAATGTAATATTAAAAAGTCAAGGGTCAAGAGCCCAACTAAAGCAAACGCTGACCACTATAATGGTAACCCTATAAATTTACCCTTTTCTCCTTCAGTGATTCTGTTTGTGAACTTTAGGTGTCTTCAATAACTCTGTTTTGGGGGCCTTAAGACACAAGCTTTTGAACATGATGCCTGTATCATATCTATATAAGCAACAAAAATGTGAATTTGTAAAAGGCTGACATCATGTGCATGCATATAATGTTTCACTGGGTGTTTCATGATCGCCAACTACTGGCCTGACATGTATAACATAGCATTCTTTAGCATAGTGTTTTTTTGTTGTTGTTGTTGTTGTTTTTTCTCTCAATGAAATCAATATTTTTGTGTAAATGTTACTTAATTTTTTCATGTTCTTCTACTCATTTTGAATGGTTGCTTGTAAGCATCTAATTTGATTATTTCTAATTAATTCTAATGTGTTAAATTTAATTAATAATATTGGATGTAAAATTTTAAACAATTTTATTGAGTAAATAAAGTGAATCATTTTTTACAGTGTGTGCTGTGATTCTCCAGCTATTCAGCACATTGTGATTGGTTGAATGCCTCAAGCATGTGATGGAAATCTTACTCCTCTTAACATATTGTGATGCGTTGTCCAGCCGGAGCGACAAGATAAAAGCATAAAACCCATTATAAATGTGATATAAACATGATTCTAGTCGTGTTTTCTTTGGAAGGCAAAAACAAAGTAGTTTCGCTTTCTCAATGAAACAGCATCACACACTGGCTTGAATGAGCAGAGGCGGGTGGCTTGAGAACGGTGCGGCAGGTGGAATTCTACGAAGAAGTGTACCTTGGTCTTGTGGCAACCATATGTGGCAACCCCGGGCTGGACGCCGCTTCATCCACGGTGAAAAGCAATTTGGTGATCCAAAGTGCGATCCAAAGTTGATGTGTTTCCTCAGCGACCAGCACAGATCAGCTACACAGGCATGACAAAGTGGATATCGTCCTCTTTAGGAAGGCCAAACAAAGTAGTTTCACTTTCACAGGGAAACAAACAGCGTCTATACGACATGGGGCGGCAGCGGCAACAACAATACTACAATGAGAATAAAAGGTATGCCTTCTTTCTTTGCGTGAACATCTGGTCAGCATCAAATATTCCCACATACTGACGTAGAGATGTGGGGGCGTTTTAGAACAAGCTGTTTCAGTGGGGCGTTGACGAGTGTTAACTTTTATAAAGAATATGTCTTTGGATTTGAGACTTTAGTCTTTGCAACTTCACAGATCTTCTTTATGCACCAAGAACTTGTAACACTCCAAAGAGAAAGGAAAATTTGAAATTGCATCATGTGACCCCTTTAAAGTGTTTCTGTGCGTTTGTGAGGTTACCATTGTGCTGAAAAGTAGAGCCTGTGCTTCAGTCTAGCAGAAGAACAGGAACTGTTGATGCTTTGTTGTGTGTTGTTTTTTCCTGCTGTTTTTGATTAACTTCTAGAAATCCTTGTTTGACCTGTTAACTATCACCCCACAGGACGCCTACGTTTACTTCACTAAATCCTTATCTAATCATGATAAACTATATATCGTTGGAAAGGTTTAAGACTCCTAAGTAGATATTTTACCAATGTTTTTTTTTTTTATTTTTTTTATTATTATTATGTAGGAAAAGTAATAGATTAATTTATGACAAGAATGCACCCTCAAAAATCTACATCATAACAGGAGTTCTGACCTTGTCAAAAAAAAGTCGTTCTTCGTTGCCGTTTTCTCTGTCACACTTTAGAAATAATCAGAAATGATATATCAACTGAAAACTTAAAATCTCAAAATTCATCCTTTTAAAACCCATTTTAAACCAGACATTGCATTACCAGGAAAATGGTACATCAATATCATGTTATAAAAATGTTTGTGTTCATGAATTATAAACATTTTTGTTTGGAAAGTGCACTTTCAAATCTATGTTCAAAATGTGAGTGACAGTTAAGGGGTTAACAATGGATTTGTCTGCTATTCATAATTAATAAAATAAAGAACATTTCTGTTAAAGTTTTTTTGCACTTTGTTTAAATTAGGATATTTTACATTAATTTTAGGGTTTTTGTTTGGCAGCCGTAGCTGACAGTCGTTGACTGGTTTTATTGCCTTTTTCCAGAGGTGGGACTTTTCAAGTCACAAGCAAGTCTTTAAGTCATATCCCAAGTCCTCAAAGAGTTAAAGTTAATGAGATAATTAGTGACTAATTAAATGATGATTGTGCATTGGTGATGAACACCTGCTGTTATTGAGAATTACAGAGGATCAGATGTTGATGTTTTATTGGTTAAAATTGGTACCACCATCATGGAGATCAGTGTTTGCTTAGTTGGGCTCTTGACCCTTGACTCCAGTGATTGATATCTCTCTGTAGCAATGCATGAGTGTTGTAAAGCAGGAAAGTCAATACTGTACAGCAATGCATAAACATTTGTTATAAAATAATATTGTAATTGCTTAAAAGCAAATTACTTTGAATTAATGAAGGGTCAAGAGCTGAAGTAATGCAAACACTGAACTCCATGATGGTGGCATGATTTTAACCAATAAAACAGCAACATCTGATCCTCTGTAATTCTCAGAAACAGCAGGTGTTCATCACTAATGCCACAATCATCATTTAATTAGTCACTTAATTATCTCATTAACTTTAACTTTTTGAGGACTTGGTATATGACTTGAAGACTTTGCATGTGACTTGAAGTCCCACCTCTGGTTGACACCCCTGTCCATTGTGTTCCACAGATTCTTTTCCAGATTCTTTTGGTTCCACAACGTTTTCAGAGCTGTACAAATATGTTCCTCACTCACAAGCTAACGTACATAGGAGAACAACAGACATGGTCACACCATCTGAGAAGAAATCAAATGCACCAGGTAATCATGAGTTTATGGACATTATTACGTTTGTCATATTACGGGTCAAAATTGTTTTATGTTTTGAAGGATTTCGAAGTTGATAATTTCATGTATTATCAGTCTGCAGATTAAGACATGTGCATTACTACAGGCTTGTTTACTTTGGACATTGTTTGTTTGGTAAGTTTATGAGACATTTTAAAGCAGATGGTAAAATAATGATCAAAAAATAAGCATTTTATTTCTGCCTAAAATAACACAATAACATTAATAAGAGCTTAATTCCAATTGAATTCTCAAATCAGAATTTAAGCATCAGTAGCAAACAAATGCAGAATTTGAATGTGTACAAATTTGTGTAACAGCTGTAATTGTAGTTTTAAAGTAAATTAAGTTTTAGTAGGAATCTATGAAGTGTACACTGTAAAAAATAATACACTATATTTACTTAATAAATTGTGTCAACAGATTACAAGCAATTTTATTAATTAATTATAACACATTAGAATAATTTAAATTAATCAAATGCAGATGCTTACAAGCAACCATTCAAAATTAGTAAAATAACATGAAAAAAATTAATTAAAATGTACACAAAAATATTGATTTCAGTGGACAAAAAAAAAAAAAAAAAAAAAAAAAAAAAAACAATATGCTAAAAAATACTGTTATGCAATGCCAGGCCAGTAGTTGGCAATCAAGAAACACCCTTTGAAAACATATGCATGCACATGACATCAACCTTTTTACAAATTCACATTTTGTTGTTTACATGGATATGATACAGGCATCATGTTCAAAAGCTTGTGTCTTCAGGCCCCCAAAACAGAGTTATTGAAGACACCTAAAGTGAACAACAGAATCACTGATGGAGAAAATCGCAATGTATTGGTTACCATTATAGTGGTCAGTGTTTGCTTTAATTGGGCTCTTGACCCTTAACTTTTTAACATATCATTTTGTATGCCCTGTTGTAACTGAGTTATAACAGCTAGACCAGCTAAGCGAAAAAGTGATCAGGTAATATTGTTTATGGTTTTACATAATCATCATTTGACCTGAATATCTGAACTCATTCAGAGACTGATCTGTTTAGATTGTGATTCAACAATAAAACCCCTTGAATTTTCAGTATAATCCAGAGTTTAAATATTCTGATTAAATAAAAAATGAGGTTCTTTCCTTTAGACGCGCAGTGACCAGTGACATCAAGAACCAGCGTATGAATCTCAAGAATGGTGACAAACAGCATATTCAGATAAACAGATCAATTGTGAGCAAGAAATATTTTTTGTTTAAACTTTACTTACTTTTTTGTGCTATTTTACTCATTTTGAATGGTTAATTTATAAGCATCCCGTTTGATAAATTTTTATGAATTCTTATGAGTTAAATTTAATTAATAATATTGCTTGTAATCTGTTGACACAATTTTATTAAGTAAATATAGTGTAGTATTTTTTACAGTGTATGTTCGATATACTTTTGCACTTTTTGAAACATTTGAGATGTTTTGTTTGTTTGTTTTTCTCAGCTATTAATTGCATTACACAGTTGGGTCTTTATTTGTACTCTAAATATTAGAAAATCCTGAGATTATTTCTGTTTAGCAAACAGGCTTTGCAGGTGTGCCAAACAGATGGAGCACAAGGGAATAGTGTAATGAATACTTTGCCTAATTAATTTTTTTTTTTCTTGTTGGACATTAAATGTGCATGTAAAGGAATCTGTTTTCTGAAGTTAGGGGGAATTTTAGTCCACTACGAACTCCAGCAGGAAGTGTGACAGGAGACAGATGATTGTTGGTCCCACTTTATATTGTGTCCCTAATACCTGTGTACTTATATAGTCACAATATGTGTAAGTACACATTGGTACATAGTATTTACAGCTGTAATATTTCTGTAACTACGCACATGTAACAACCCTCAGGATGGTTTGTGTAAGTACAAATGTGTAACAGGTCATTGGTAACCACTTTTTTTTTCACTTCACTAAGTACTTGTGTACCAGAAATTATTTATATTTATTTATATTTTGTAAAAAAATGTATAATAGTAATTGGAACCATTTAATCCAGGGGGTGGAAATGGGTACACTGTACACTGTAAAAAACATGCTGTAAAAAAAACGACATATTCTGACAGTAACACACTGCTTTTTCATTAAAACAGTAAAATCCCGTAGAAAAAAATGCATTCTGGGAAATATTTGTTGTTTTCGAGAAAGTAGACATCTGCAGTACTGTGAAGTTACAGCGCTCAGACTCAACACTCAGAGACTGTGTTTCAAATCACACCCTACACCAGTACTTCCCAAACCTGTCCTGGAGGCCCCCCTGCACCTTTTGTATGTCTCTCTTATATAACACACCTGATTCCACTCATCAGCTCGTTAGTAGAGACTGCAAGACAGAGGTGGGACTTTAAAGTCAAAAGCAAGTCTTCAGTTCATATCCCAAGTCCTCAAAGAGTTACAGTTAATGAGATAATTAAGTGACTAATTAAATGATGATTATGCATTAGTGATGAGCACCTGCTGTTAACAATCAACATCACTGAAGAAAAGAGAAACACAAGAACTACATCTGACATTAGCCACAGCCTTGGATTAAATCGACTGAAAGAAAAAAGAAAAAAGAAAAAAAATACACATGATGCCACCATAATTGTGGTCAAGGTTTGCTTTAGGTAGTCTCTTGACCCTTTTACTAACTCAGTGAGTTACCTTTTAAGCTGTTGAAAAGTTGTTTCACGGCAAATATTTGTGCATTACTGAATCAAATCTTGAACTAGCAGATAAGATTACACTTCCTGCCCAAAACTCATAATGAACGAACATCATACATAGTGATTTGTTTTTGGTTTATTGAACGATCTTCAGCATCTATTGAACAAAAGTCCCACTAAACAAATGCTACTGTAATGCACCAATATTGAAGGAAAAACCAAAGAATGATGTTGCCTTAGGCTTTTAGACATGAACACTTATCATATGATCCTCAACAGTGGTGACAATAATTATTCATACTGCAGTGCATGACAGGAGTTTTTCCTGTGGTTCCAAGGAGATCAATACTTTACAGTGAGCAGATATTAGCTGTTTTTTATGCAGAAATAATAATCAAAAGTTGGTCTGATTACAATCAAAATAACTTTATGTATCTATATGTCTAGGTTTTGCATAATCATTGTTCATTAATCATGCGTGGTAGACAGAAAGTGTAAGCTTGTCTGCTTCTTCAAGCTTTAATTCAGCAATGCATAAAACACTTGCTATAACATTGTAATAACAACATTGTAATTGTTTAAAAGCAAATTGCTTTGAGTTAATGAAAGGGTCAAGAGCTCAAGTAATGCAAACACTGATCTCCATGATGGTGGCATGATTTTAACCAATAAAACATCAACATCTGATCCTCTGTAATTCTCAGAAACAGCAGGTGTTCTTCACTAATGCACAATCATCATTTAATTAGTCACTTAATTATCTCATTAACTTTAACTTTTTGAGGACTTGGTATATGACTTGAAGACTTGCATGTGACTTGAAAGTCCCACCTCTGGTATTATCCAGAAAGTGTGTGTAAACCTAAAATGAACATGAAACATTTGCACATGGAAATAAATGTAATTTGGTGTGAATGATATCTTGGTTCTCTCTCAGGCTATATGGGCATTGAATGGTGGGATCCACATCAAACAATTTCAACCCCCCAGACCTAAACCAGTTCCTCGCAATAACAGTTCATCAATAATATCCGCGTTTGACATGGGAATCAGTGATGAGGAGTGGCAAAGGCTACAGAAGGCTATTGACTGGCCTATCCCAGATCAAGAAATCACTCATCTGAGTCAGAGCACAAGTCCAGTTCACTCAACTTTCTCTATTGTGGGACTCAAAGAGAGTTACAAAGTGGGAGAAAAGATCTCTGTTATTATCACAGCCAGAGACCACAATAAGAACCTGAAAAGATATGGAGGAGATTATTTCAAAGCAAAACTTTTCAATGCTAAGCTAAAGGTTCTAAAGTTTTTTGAAAATTAACACATAAATAACATCAATATAGAGACATTTGTCATGTTAAGTTTCAGTTGTGACAGTTGTTTATTTGCAAAATATTACATATTATGCTTGCGTTTAAAAGCTTTAAAATTTACTTTACCAACATGCATTAGTTTTCTGCATTACATTTATTCTTTTCCATTTATCTAAAAGGCGAGTGTGTACGGGGAAGTTGTGGATCATCGTAATGGAACTTACTCTGTTGCTCTTCTTCTGCCGTGGGAAGGTCAGGCACAAGTTTTTGTACGTCTAGAGCACTCCAGTGAGGTTGTGCAGATTCTTAAAAAATACAGGGAGTCTTCATTCCCACGCACCCACTTCAGTGGCTACTTTGAAGGCCCAGGACCCAATAAAACCAGGATCCTTGAAGTAGTAGAATGTAATCTGAAGTGGGGTGCAGATGGAAGTTGGAGGAAAGGCGACTGCTGCTGTGAGCATAAGGATATAAAAACAGGGACGGTGTGGCAGTGTGAGAGACCGAAGAAACTTTCCTGTGACAAACTGGTTCGTCACTCAGGCGGACGTTTGGAAAACCCATTAAATCTTTTCGAGCAGCAGCTTTTTACACAGTAATAATTCAAAATTAATTTCAGAATAATTGTAGAATTTTAAAACAAACAAACAGAAAAAGTCTACAAAACCTCTCTGTCTCTCTCTACAGAAATTTGACAAATGTTGCTATTAAAGGAGACAAAAAAATCATAAATATCCTTCCCAGCACTGCACCCATTGGTAAGTTTACATAATGATCTCTGTACATTTTGACCATGTCATTTCCT
>JANHFF010001639.1:0-54095 GCA_024542945.1 allo-octoploid hybrid of Carassius auratus x Cyprinus carpio
TTAAATGCCTTTGGTGGAATGTCCATTAAAATAGCTACTGCATGTTGGTGTCTTTGCTCTCGCTTACAAAGTGGATTCACATCCATAATATTTCCTCCTAACAAATCACAAAAGCCAGTAGTTACAGCATACTTAGAATGCAGGTGACTTGACACACTAGAGGGCACTCAAAGAAACATCATTATGCCATGGGACCTTTAAATGCCTTTGATTGAATTTGTCCATTAAAATAGCTACTGCATATTGGTGTCTCTCGCTCGCTTACAAAGTGGATTCACACCGTAATATTTCCTACTAACAACATCACAAAATGCCAGTAGTTAAAACAGAATTAGAATTCAGCCACTTGACACCCTAGAGGGCACTCAATGAAACCTATTATGCCATGGTGGATCTTTAAATGCCTTTGATTGAATTTGTCCATTTAAAATAGCTACTGCATGTTGGTGTCTTGCTCTCGCTTACAAAGTGGATTCACATCCATAATATTTCCTCCTAAAAACATCACAAAATGCCAGTAGTTACAGCATACTTAAATTCATGCGACTTGAACACTAGAGGGCACTCAAAAAATCATTATGCCATGGAGGACCTTAAATGCCTTTGATTGAATTTGTCCAATTAAAATAGCTACTGCATGTTGGTGTCATTGCTATCGCTTACAAAGTGGATTCACATCCATAATATTTCCTCCTAACAACATCACAAAAAGCCAGTAGTTACAACAGATTAGAATTCAAGCCACTTGACACCCTAGAGGGCACTCAATGAAAACACTATTATGCCATGGTGGATCGTTTAAATGCCTTTGATTGAATTTGTCCAATTTAAAATAGCTACTGCATGTCGGTGTCATTGCTCTCGCTTACCAAAGTGGATTCACATCCATAATATTTCCTCCTAACAAATCACAAAAAGCCAGTAGTTACAACAGAATTAGAATTCAAGCCACTTGACACCCTATAGGGCACTCAATGAAACACTATTATGCCATGGTGGACTTTTAAATGCCTTTGGTGGAATTTATCAATTTAAGCACTTTTCAGAATAGCTACTTCATGTTGGTGACTATGCTCTCGCTTACAAAGTAGATTCACACCCATAATATTTCCCCCTAACAACATCACAGAACGCAAGTAGTTACAGCATACTTAGAATTCATGTGACTTGACACCCTTGAAGGCACTCAAAGAAACATCATTATGCCATGGAGGACCTTTAAATGCCTTTGATTGAATTTGTCCATTTAAAATAGCTACTGCATATTGGTGTCTCTGCGCTCGCTTACAAAGTGGATTCACATCCATAATATTTCCTACTAACAACATCACAAAATGCCAGTAGTTACAACAGAATTAGAATTCAAGCCACTTGACGCCCTAGAGGGCACTCAATGAAACACTATTATGCCATGGTGGATCTTTAAATGCCTTTGATTGAATTTGTCCATTTAAAATAGCTACTGCATATTGGTGTCTCTGCGCTCGCTTACAAAGTGGATTCACATCCATAATATTTCCTACTAACAACATCACAAAATGCCAGTAGTTACAACAGAATTAGAATTCAAGCCACTTGACACCCTAAAGGGCGCTCAGTGAAACACTATTATGCCATGGTGGACTTTTAAATGCCTTTGGTGGAATTTATCAATTTAAGCACTTTTCAGAATAGCTACTTCATGTTGGTGACTATGCTCTCGCTTACAAAGTGGATTCACACCCATAATATTTCCCCCTAACAACATCACAAAACGCAAGTAGTTACAGCATACTTAGAATTTATGTGACTTGACACCCTTGAAGGCACTCAAAGAAACATCATTATGCCATGGTGGATCTTTAAATGCCTTTGGTGGAATATGTCCAATTAAAATAGCTCCTGCATGTTGGTGTCTTTGCTCTCGCTTACAAAGTGGATTCACATCCATAATATTTCCTCCTAACAACATCACAAAAAGCCAGTAGTTACAGCATACTTAGAATGCAGGTGATTTGACACACTAGAGGGCACTCAAAGAAACATCATTATGCCATGGAGGAACTTTAAATGCCTTTGATTGAATTTGTCCATTTAAAATAGCTACTGCATGTTGGTGTCTCGGCGCTCGCTTACAAAGTGGATTCACATCCATAATATTTCCTACTAACAACATCACAAAATGCCAGTAGTTACAACAGAATTAGAATTCAAGCCACTAGACACCCTATAGGGCACTCAATGAAACACTATTATGCCATGGTGGATCTTTAAATGCCTTTGATTGAATTTGTCCAATTAAAATAGCTACTGCATGTTCGTGTCATTGCTCTCGCTTACAAAGTGGATTCACATCCATAATATTTCCTCCTAACAACATCACAAAGAGCCAGTAGTTACAGCATACTTAGAATGCAGGTGACTTGACACACTAGAGGGCACTCAAAGAAACATCATTATGCCATGGAGGACCTTTAAATGCCTTTGATTGAATTTGTCCATTTAAAATAGCTAATGCATGTTGGTGTCATTGCTCTCGCTTACAAAGTGGATTCACATCCATAATATTTTCTCCTAACAACATCACAAAATGCCAGTAGTAACAACAGAATTAGAATTCAAGCCACTTGACACCCTAGAGGGCGCTCAATGAAACACTATTATGCCATGGTGGACTTTTAAATGCCTTTGGTGGAATTTATCAATTTAAGCACTTTTCAGAATAGCTACTTCATGTTGGTGACTATGCTCTCGCTTACAAAGTGGATTCACACCCATAATATTTCCCCCTAACAACATCACAAAACGCAAGTAGTTACAGCATACTTAGAATGCAGGTGACTTGACACACTAGAGGGCACTCAAAGAAACATCATTATGCCATGGAGGACCTTTAAATGCCTTTGATTGAATTTGTCCATTTAAAAAAGCTACTGCATATTGGTGTCTCTGCGCTCGCTTACAAAGTGGATTCACATCCATAATATTTCCTACTAACAACATCACAAAATGCCAGTAGTTACAACAGAATTAGAATTCAAGCCACTAGACACCCTATAGGGCACTCAATGAAACACTATTATGCCATGGTGGATCGTTAAATGCCTTTGGTGGAATTTGTCCAATTAAAATAGCTACTGCATGTTGGTGTCATTGCTCTCACTTACAAAGTGGATTCACATCCATAAAATTTCCTCCTAACAACATCACAAAATGCCAGTAGTTACAACAGAATTAGAATTCAAGCCACTTGACACCCTATAGGGCACTCAATGAAACTCTATTATGCCATGGTGGATCTTTAAATGCCTTTGATTGAATTTGTCCATTTAAAATAGCTACTGCATGTTGGTGTCATTGCTCTCGCTTACAAAGTGGATTCACATCCATAATATTTCCTCCTAACAACATCACAAAAAGCCATTAGTTACAGCATACTTAGAATGCAGGTGACTTGACACACTAGAGTGCACTCAAAGAAACATCATTATGCCATGGAGGACCTTTAAATGCCTTTGATTGAATTTGTCCATTTAAAATAGCTACTGCATATTAGTGTCTCTGCGCTCGCTTACAAAGTGGATTCACATCCATAATATTTCCTACTAACAACATCACAAAATGCCAGTAGTTACAACAGAATTAGAATTCAAGCCACTAGACACCCTATAGGGCACTCAATGAAACACTATTATGCCATGGTGGATCTTTAAATGCCTTTGATTGAAGTTGTCCAATTAAAATAGCTACTGCATGTTGGTGTCTTTGCTCTCGCTTACAAAGTGGATTCACATCCATAATATTTCCTCCTAACAACATCACAAAAAGCCAGTAGTTACAGCATACTTAGAATGCAGGTGACTTGACACACTAGAGGGCACTCAAAGAAACATCATTATGCCATGGAGGACCTTTAAATGCCTTTGATTGAATTTGTCCATTTAAAATAGCTACTGCATATTGGTGTCTCTGCGCTCGCTTACAAAGTGGATTCACATCCATAATATTTCCTCCTAAAAACATCACAAAAATCCAGTAGTTACAGCATACTTAGAATTCATGTGACTTGACACCCTAGAGGGCACTCAATGAAACACTATTATGCCATGGTGGATCTTTAAATGCCTTTGATTGAATTTGTCCATTTAAAATAGCTACTGCATGTTGGTGTCTTTGCTCTCGCTTACAAAGTGGATTCACATCCATAATATTTCCTCCTAAGAACATCACAAAAAGCCAGTAGTTACAGCATACTTAGAATGCAGGTGACTTGACACACTAGAGGGCACTCAAAGAAACATCATTATGCCATGGAGGACCTTTAAATGCCTTTGATTGAATCTGTCCATTTAAAATAGCTACTGCATATTGGTGTCTCTGCGCTCGCTTACAAAGTGGATTCACATCCATAATATTTCCTCCTAACAACATCACAAAATGCCAGTAGTTACAACAGAATAAGAATTCAAGCCACTAGACACCCTATAGGGCACTCAATGAAACAATATTATGCCATGGTGGATCGTTAAATGCCTTTGGTGGAATTTGTCCAATTAAAATAGCTACTGCATGTTGGTGTCTTTGCTCTCGCTTACAAAGTTGATTCACATCCATTATATTTCCTACTAACAACATCACAAAATGCCAGTAGTTACAACAGAATAAGAATTCAAGCCACTAGACACCCTATAGGGCACTCAATGAAACACTATTATGCCATGGTGGATCGTTAAATGCCTTTGGTGGAATTTGTCCAATTAAAATAGCTACTGCATGTTGGTGTCATTGCTCTCACTTAAAAAAAAGTGGATTCACATCCATAATATTTCCTACTAACAACATCACAAAATGCCAGTAGTTACAACAGAATTAGAATTCAAGCCACTTGACACCCTATAGGGCACTCAATGAAACACTATTATGCCATGGTGGATCTTTAAATGCCTTTGATTGAATTTGTCCAATTAAAATAGCTACTGCATGTTGGTGTCTTTGCTCTCGCTTACAAAGTTGATTCACATCCATAATATTTCCTACTAACAACATCACAAAATGCCAGTAGTTACAACAGAATAAGAATTCAAGCCACTAGACACCCTATAGGGCACTCAATGAAACACTATTATGCCATGGTGGATCGTTAAATGCCTTTGGTGGAATTTGTCCAATTAAAATAGCTACTGCATGTTGGTGTCATTGCTCTCACTTAAAAAAAGTGGATTCACATCCATAATATTTCCTACTAACAACATCACAAAATGCCAGTAGTTACAACAGAATTAGAATTCAAGCCACTTGACACCCTATAGGGCACTCAATGAAACACTATTATGCCATGGTGGATCTTTAAATGCCTTTGATTGAATTTGTCCAATTAAAATAGCTACTGCATGTTGGTGTCATTGCTCTCACTTAAAAAAAAGTGGATTCACATCCATAAAATTTCCTCCTAACAACATCACAAAATGCCAGTAGTTACAACAGAATTAGAATTCAAGCCACTTGACACCCTAGAGGGCGCTCAATGAAACACTATTATGCCATGGTGGACTTTTCAATGCCTTTGGTGGAATTTATCAATTTAAGCACTTTTCAGAATAGCTACTTCATGTTGGTGACTATGCTCTCGCTTACAAAGTGGATTCACACCCATAATATTTCCTCCTAACAACATCACAAAATGCCAGTAGTTACAACAGAATTAGAATTCAAGCCACTTGACACCCTATAGGGCACTCAATGAAACACTATTATGCCATGGTGGATCGTTAAATGCATTTGGTGGAATTTGTCCAATTAAAATAGCTACTGCATGTTGGTTTCATTGCTCTCGCTGACAAAGTGGATTCACATCCATAAAATTTCCTCCTAACAACATCAAAAAATGCCAGTAGTTACAACAGAATTAGAATTCAAGCCACTTGACACCCTATAGGGCACTCAATGAAACACTATTATGCCATGGTGGATCTTTAAATGCCTTTGATTGAATTTGTCCATTTAAAATAGCTACTGCATATTGGTGTCTCTGCGCTCGCTTACAAAGTGGATTCACATCCATAATATTTCCTCCTAACAACATCACAAAATGCCAGTAGTTACAACAGAATAAGAATTCAAGCCACTAGACACCCTATAGGGCACTCAATGAAACAATATTATGCCATGGTGGATCGTTAAATGCCTTTGGTGGAATTTGTCCAATTAAAATAGCTACTGCATGTTGGTGTCTTTGCTCTCGCTTACAAAGTTGATTCACATCCATTATATTTCCTACTAACAACATCACAAAATGCCAGTAGTTACAACAGAATAAGAATTCAAGCCACTAGACACCCTATAGGGCACTCAATGAAACACTATTATGCCATGGTGGATCGTTAAATGCCTTTGGTGGAATTTGTCCAATTAAAATAGCTACTGCATGTTGGTGTCATTGCTCTCACTTAAAAAAAGTGGATTCACATCCATAATATTTCCTACTAACAACATCACAAAATGCCAGTAGTTACAACAGAATTAGAATTCAAGCCACTTGACACCCTATAGGGCACTCAATGAAACACTATTATGCCATGGTGGATCTTTAAATGCCTTTGATTGAATTTGTCCAATTAAAATAGCTACTGCATGTTGGTGTCTTTGCTCTCGCTTACAAAGTTGATTCACATCCATAATATTTCCTACTAACAACATCACAAAATGCCAGTAGTTACAACAGAATAAGAATTCAAGCCACTAGACACCCTATAGGGCACTCAATGAAACACTATTATGCCATGGTGGATCGTTAAATGCCTTTGGTGGAATTTGTCCAATTAAAATAGCTACTGCATGTTGGTGTCATTGCTCTCACTTAAAAAAAAGTGGATTCACATCCATAAAATTTCCTCCTAACAACATCACAAAATGCCAGTAGTTACAACAGAATTAGAATTCAAGCCACTTGACACCCTAGAGGGCGCTCAATGAAACACTATTATGCCATGGTGGACTTTTCAATGCCTTTGGTGGAATTTATCAATTTAAGCACTTTTCAGAATAGCTACTTCATGTTGGTGACTATGCTCTCGCTTACAAAGTGGATTCACACCCATAATATTTCCTCCTAACAACATCACAAAATGCCAGTAGTTACAACAGAATTAGAATTCAAGCCACTTGACACCCTATAGGGCACTCAATGAAACACTATTATGCCATGGTGGATCGTTAAATGCATTTGGTGGAATTTGTCCAATTAAAATAGCTACTGCATGTTGGTTTCATTGCTCTCGCTGACAAAGTGGATTCACATCCATAAAATTTCCTCCTAACAACATCAAAAAATGCCAGTAGTTACAACAGAATTAGAATTCAAGCCACTTGACACCCTATAGGGCACTCAATGAAACACTATTATGCCATGGTGGATCTTTAAATGCCTTTGATTGAATTTGTCCATTTAAAATAGCTACTGCATGTTGGTGTCATTGCTCTCGCTTACAAAGTGGATTCACATCCATAATATTTCCTCCTAACAACATCACAAAAAGCCAGTAGTTACAACAGAATTAGAATTCAAGCCACTTGACACCCTAGAGGGCGCTCAATGAAACACTGTTATGCCATGGTGGACTTTTAAATGCCTTTGGTGGAATTTATCAATTTAAGCACTTTTCAGAATAGCTACTTCATGTTGGTGACTATGCTCTCGCTTACAAAGTAGATTCACACCCATAATATTTCCCCCTAACAACACCACAAAACGCAAGTAGTTACAGCATACTTAGAATTCATGTGACTTGACACCCTTGAAGGCACTCAAAGAAACATCATTATGCCATGGAGGACCTTTAAATGCCTTTGATTGAATTTGTCCATTTAAAATAGCTACTGCATATTGGTGTCTCTGCGCTCGCTTACAAAGTGGATTCACATCCATAATATTTCCTCCTAAAAACATCACAAAAAGCCAGTAGTTACAGCATACTTAGAATTCATGTGACTTGACACCCTAGAGGGCACTCAATGAAACACTATTATGCCATGGTGGATCTTTAAATGCCTTTGATTGAATTTGTCCATTTAAAATAGCTACTGCATGTTGGTGTCTTTGCTCTCGCTTACAAAGTGGATTCACATCCATAATATTTCCTCCTAAGAACATCACAAAAAGCCAGTAGTTACAGCATACTTAGAATGCAGGTGACTTGACACACTAGAGGGCACTCAAAGAAACATCATTATGCCATGGAGGACCTTTAAATGCCTTTGATTGAATTTGTCCATTTAAAATAGCTACTGCATATTGGTGTCTCTGCGCTCGCTTACAAAGTGGATTCACATCCATAATATTTCCTACTAACAACATCACAAAATGCCAGTAGTTACAACAGAATTAGAATTCAAGCCACTTGACACCCTATAGGGCACTCAATGAAACACTATTATGCCATGGTGGATCTTTAAATGCCTTTGATTGAATTTGTCCAATTAAAATAGCTACTGCATGTTGGTGTCTTTGCTCTCGCTTACAAAGTGGATTCACATCCATAAAATTTCCTCCTAACAACATCAAAAAATGCCAGTAGTTACAACAGAATTAGAATTCAAGCCACTAGACACCCTATAGGGCACTCAATGAAACACTATTATGCCATGGTGGACTTTTAAATGCCTTTGGTGGAATTTATCAATTTAAGCACTTTTCAGAATAGCTACTTCATGTTGGTGACTATGCTCTCGCTTACAAAGTGGATTCACACCCATAATATTTCCCCCTAACAACATCACAAAATGCAAGTAGTTACAGCATACTTAGAATGCAGTTGACTTGACACACTAGAGGGCACTCAAAGAAACATCATTATGCCATGGAGGACCTTTAAATGCCTTTGGTGGAATTTATCAATTTAAGCACTTTTCAGAATAGCTACTTCATGTTGGTGACTATGCTCTCGCTTACAAAGTGGATTCACACCCATAATATTTCCCCCTAACAACATCACAAAATGCAAGTAGTTACAGCATACTTAGAATGCAGGTGACTTGACACACTAGAGGGCACTCAAAGAAACATCATTATGCCATGGAGGACATTTAAATGCCTTTGATTGAATTTGTCCATTTAAAATAGCTACTGCATATTGGTGTCTCTGCGCTCGCTTACAAAGTGGATTCACATCCATAATATTTCCTACTAACAACATCACAAAATGCCAGTAGTTACAACAGAATAAAAATTCAAGCCACTAGACACCCTATAGGGCACTCAATGAAACACTATTATGCCATGGTGGATCTTTAAATGCCTTTGGTGGAATTTGTCCAATTAAAATAGCTACTGCATGTTGGTGTCATTGCTCTCGCTTACAAAGTGGATTCACATCCATATTATTTCCTCCTAACAACGTCACAAAATGCCAGTAGTTACAACAGAAATAGAATTCAAGCCACTTGACACCCTAGAGGGCACTCAATGAAACACTATTATGCCATGGAGGACCTTTAAATGCCTTTGATTGAATTTGTCCATTTAAAAAAGCTACTGCATATTGGTGTCTCTGCGCTCGCTTACAAAGTTGATTCACATCCATAATATTTCCTACTAACAACATCACAAAATGCCAGTAGTTACAACAGAATAAGAATTCAAGCCACTAGACACCCTATAGGGCACTCAATGAAACACTATTATGCCATGGTGGATCGTTAAATGCCTTTGGTGGAATTTGTCCAATTAAAATAGCTACTGCATGTTGGTGTCATTGCTCTCACTTAAAAAAAAGTGGATTCACATCCATAAAATTTCCTCCTAACAACATCACAAAATGCCAGTAGTTACAACAGAATTAGAATTCAAGCCACTTGACACCCTATAGTGCACTCAATGAAACTCTATTATGCCATGATGGATCTTTAAATGCCTTTGATTGAATTTGTCCATTTAAAATAGCTACTGCATGTTGGTGTCTTTGCTCTCGCTTACAAAGTGGATTCACATCCATAAAATTTCCTCCTAACAACATCACAAAAAGCCAGTAGTTACAACAGAATTAGAATTCATGCGACTTGACACACTAGAGGGAACTCAATGAAACACTATTATGCCATGGTGGATCGTTAAATGCATTTCGTGGAATTTGTCCAATTAAAATAGCTACTGCATGTTGGTTTCATTGCTCTCGCTGACAAAGTGGATTCACATCCATAAAATTTCCTCCTAACAACATCAAAAAATGCCAGTAGTTACAACAGAATTAGAATTCAAGCCACTTGACACCCTATAGGGCACTCAATGAAACACTATTATGCCATGGTGGATCTTTAAATGCCTTTGATTGAATTTGTCCATTTAAAATAGCTACTGCATGTTGGTGTCATTGCTCTCGCTTACAAAGTGGATTCACATCCATAATATTTCCTCCTAACAACCTCACAAAAAGCCAGTAGTTACAGCATACTTAGAATGCAGGTGACTTGACACACTAGAGGGCACTCAAAGAAACATCATTATGCCATGGAGGACCTTTAAATGCCTTTGATTGAATTTGTCCATTTAAAATAGCTACTGCATATTGGTGTCTCTGCGCTCGCTTACAAAGTGGATTCACATCCATAATATTTCCTCCTAACAACATCACAAAAAGCCAGTAGTTACAACAGAATTAGAATTCAAGCCACTTGACACCCTAGAGGGCGCTCAATGAAACACTATTATGCCATGGTGGACTTTTAAATGCCTTTGGTGGCATTTATCAATTTAAGCACTTTTCAGAATAGCTACTTCATGTTGGTGACTATGCTCTCGCTTACAAAGTAGATTCACACCCATAATATTTCCCCCTAACAACATCACAAAACGCAAGTAGTTACAGCATACTTAGAATTCATGTGACTTGACACCCTTGAAGGCACTCAAAGAAACATCATTATGCCATGGAGGACCTTTAAATGCCTTTGATTGAATTTGTCCATTTAAAATAGCTACTGCATATTGGTGTCTCTGCGCTCGCTTACAAAGTGGATTCACATCCATAATATTTCCTCCTAAAAACATCACAAAAAGCCAGTAGTTACAGCATACTTAGAATTCATGTGACTTGACACCCTAGAGGGCACTCAATGAAACACTATTATGCCATGGTGGATCTTTAAATGCCTTTGATTGAATTTGTCCATTTAAAATAGCTACTGCATGTTGGTGTCTTTGCTCTCGCTTACAAAGTGGATTCACATCCATAATATTTCCTCCTAAGAACATTACAAAAAGCCAGTAGTTACAGCATACTTAGAATGCAGGTGACTTGACACACTAGAGGGCACTCAAAGAAACATCATTATGCCATGGAGGACCTTTAAATGCCTTTGATTGAATTTGTCCATTTAAAATAGCTACTGCATATTGGTGTCTCTGCGCTCGCTTACAAAGTGGATTCACATCCATAATATTTCCTACTAACAACATCACAAAATGCCAGTAGTTACAACAGAATTAGAATTCAAGCCACTAGACACCCTATAGGGCACTCAATGAAACACTATTATGCCATGGTGGATCTTTAAATGCCTTTGATTGAATTTGTCCAATTAAAATAGCTACTGCATGTTGGTGTCTTTGCTCTCGCTTACAAAGTGGATTCACATCCATAAAATTTCCTCCTAACAACATCAAAAAATGCCAGTAGTTACAACAGAATTAGATTTCAAGCCACTAGACACCCTATAGGGCACTCAATGAAACACTATTATGCCATGGAGGATCTTTAAATGCCTTTGATTGAATTTGTCCAATTAAAATAGCTACTGCATGTTGGTGTCTTTGCTCTCGCTTACAAAGTGGATTCACATCCATAATATTTCCTCCTAAAAACATCACAAAAAGCCAGTAGTTACAGCATACTTAGAATTCATGTGACTTGACACCCTAGAGGGCACTCAATGAAACACTATTATGCCATGGTGGATCTTTAAATGCCTTTGATTGAATTTGTCCATTTAAAATAGCTACTGCATGTTGGTGTCTTTGCTCTCGCTTACAAAGTGGATTCACATCCATAATATTTCCTCCTAAGAACATCACAAAAAGCCAGTAGTTACAGCATACTTAGAATGCAGGTGACTTGACACACTAGAGGGCACTCAAAGAAACATCATTATGCCATGGAGGACCTTTAAATGCCTTTGATTGAATTTGTCCATTTAAAATAGCTACTGCATATTGGTGTCTCTGCGCTCGCTTACAAAGTGGATTCACATCCATAATATTTCCTACTAACAACATCACAAAATGCCAGTAGTTACAACAGAATTAGAATTCAAGCCACTTGACACCCTATAGGGCACTCAATGAAACACTATTATGCCATGGTGGATCTTTAAATGCCTTTGATTGAATTTGTCCAATTAAAATAGCTACTGCATGTTGGTGTCTTTGCTCTCGCTTACAAAGTGGATTCACATCCATAAAATTTCCTCCTAACAACATCAAAAAATGCCAGTAGTTACAACAGAATTAGAATTCAAGCCACTAGACACCCTATAGGGCACTCAATGAAACACTATTATGCCATGGAGGATCTTTAAATGCCTTTGATTGAATTTGTCCAATTAAAATAGCTACTGCATGTTGGTGTCTTTGCTCTCGCTTACAAAGTGGATTCACATCCATAAAATTTCCTCCTAACAACATCAAAAAATGCCAGTAGTTACAACAGAATTAGAATTCAAGCCACTAGACACCCTATAGGGCACTCAATGAAACACTATTATGCCATGGTGGACTTTTAAATGCCTTTGGTGGAATTTATCAATTTAAGCACTTTTCAGAATAGCTACTTCATGTTGGTGACTATGCTCTCGCTTACAAAGTGGATTCACACCCATAATATTTCCCCCTAACAACATCACAAAATGCAAGTAGTTACAGCATACTTAGAATGCAGTTGACTTGACACACTAGAGGGCACTCAAAGAAACATCATTATGCCATGGAGGACCTTTAAATGCCTTTGGTGGAATTTATCAATTTAAGCACTTTTCAGAATAGCTACTTCATGTTGGTGACTATGCTCTCGCTTACAAAGTGGATTCACACCCATAATATTTCCCCCTAACAACATCACAAAATGCAAGTAGTTACAGCATACTTAGAATGCAGGTGACTTGACACACTAGAGGGCACTCAAAGAAACATCATTATGCCATGGTGGATCTTTAAATGCCTTTGATTGAATTTGTCCATTTAAAATAGCTACTGCATGTTGGTGTCTTTGCTCTCGCTTACAAAGTGGATTCACATCCATAATATTTCCTCCTAAGAACATCACAAAAAGCCAGTAGTTACAGCATACTTAGAATGCAGGTGACTTGACACACTAGAGGGCACTCAAAGAAACATCATTATGCCATGGAGGACCTTTAAATGCCTTTGATTGAATTTGTCCATTTAAAATAGCTACTGCATATTGGTGTCTCTGCGCTCGCTTACAAAGTGGATTCACATCCATAATATTTCCTACTAACAACATCACAAAATGCCAGTAGTTACAACAGAATTAGAATTCAAGCCACTTGACACCCTATAGGGCACTCAATGAAACACTATTATGCCATGGTGGATCTTTAAATGCCTTTGATTGAATTTGTCCAATTAAAATAGCTACTGCATGTTGGTGTCTTTGCTCTCGCTTACAAAGTGGATTCACATCCATAAAATTTCCTCCTAACAACATCAAAAAATGCCAGTAGTTACAACAGAATTAGAATTCAAGCCACTAGACACCCTATAGGGCACTCAATGAAACACTATTATGCCATGGAGGATCTTTAAATGCCTTTGATTGAATTTGTCCAATTAAAATAGCTACTGCATGTTGGTGTCTTTGCTCTCGCTTACAAAGTGGATTCACATCCATAAAATTTCCTCCTAACAACATCAAAAAATGCCAGTAGTTACAACAGAATTAGAATTCAAGCCACTAGACACCCTATAGGGCACTCAATGAAACACTATTATGCCATGGTGGACTTTTAAATGCCTTTGGTGGAATTTATCAATTTAAGCACTTTTCAGAATAGCTACTTCATGTTGGTGACTATGCTCTCGCTTACAAAGTGGATTCACACCCATAATATTTCCCCCTAACAACATCACAAAATGCAAGTAGTTACAGCATACTTAGAATGCAGTTGACTTGACACACTAGAGGGCACTCAAAGAAACATCATTATGCCATGGAGGACCTTTAAATGCCTTTGGTGGAATTTATCAATTTAAGCACTTTTCAGAATAGCTACTTCATGTTGGTGACTATGCTCTCGCTTACAAAGTGGATTCACACCCATAATATTTCCCCCTAACAACATCACAAAATGCAAGTAGTTACAGCATACTTAGAATGCAGGTGACTTGACACACTAGAGGGCACTCAAAGAAACATCATTATGCCATGGAGGACATTTAAATGCCTTTGATTGAATTTGTCCATTTAAAATAGCTACTGCATATTGGTGTCTCTGCGCTCGCTTACAAAGTGGATTCACATCCATAATATTTCCTACTAACAACATCACAAAATGCCAGTAGTTACAACAGAATAAAAATTCAAGCCACTAGACACCCTATAGGGCACTCAATGAAACACTATTATGCCATGGTGGATCTTTAAATGCCTTTGGTGGAATTTGTCCAATTAAAATAGCTACTGCATGTTGGTGTCATTGCTCTCGCTTACAAAGTGGATTCACATCCATATTATTTCCTCCTAACAACGTCACAAAATGCCAGTAGTTACAACAGAAATAGAATTCAAGCCACTTGACACCCTAGAGGGCACTCAATGAAACACTATTATGCCATGGAGGACCTTTAAATGCCTTTGATTGAATTTGTCCATTTAAAAAAGCTACTGCATATTGGTGTCTCTGCGCTCGCTTACAAAGTTGATTCACATCCATAATATTTCCTACTAACAACATCACAAAATGCCAGTAGTTACAACAGAATAAGAATTCAAGCCACTAGACACCCTATAGGGCACTCAATGAAACACTATTATGCCATGGTGGATCGTTAAATGCCTTTGGTGGAATTTGTCCAATTAAAATAGCTACTGCATGTTGGTGTCATTGCTCTCACTTAAAAAAAAGTGGATTCACATCCATAAAATTTCCTCCTAACAACATCACAAAATGCCAGTAGTTACAACAGAATTAGAATTCAAGCCACTTGACACCCTATAGTGCACTCAATGAAACTCTATTATGCCATGATGGATCTTTAAATGCCTTTGATTGAATTTGTCCATTTAAAATAGCTACTGCATGTTGGTGTCTTTGCTCTCGCTTACAAAGTGGATTCACATCCATAAAATTTCCTCCTAACAACATCACAAAAAGCCAGTAGTTACAACAGAATTAGAATTCATGCGACTTGACACACTAGAGGGAACTCAATGAAACACTATTATGCCATGGTGGATCGTTAAATGCATTTCGTGGAATTTGTCCAATTAAAATAGCTACTGCATGTTGGTTTCATTGCTCTCGCTGACAAAGTGGATTCACATCCATAAAATTTCCTCCTAACAACATCAAAAAATGCCAGTAGTTACAACAGAATTAGAATTCAAGCCACTTGACACCCTATAGGGCACTCAATGAAACACTATTATGCCATGGTGGATCTTTAAATGCCTTTGATTGAATTTGTCCATTTAAAATAGCTACTGCATGTTGGTGTCATTGCTCTCGCTTACAAAGTGGATTCACATCCATAATATTTCCTCCTAACAACCTCACAAAAAGCCAGTAGTTACAGCATACTTAGAATGCAGGTGACTTGACACACTAGAGGGCACTCAAAGAAACATCATTATGCCATGGAGGACCTTTAAATGCCTTTGATTGAATTTGTCCATTTAAAATAGCTACTGCATATTGGTGTCTCTGCGCTCGCTTACAAAGTGGATTCACATCCATAATATTTCCTCCTAACAACATCACAAAAAGCCAGTAGTTACAACAGAATTAGAATTCAAGCCACTTGACACCCTAGAGGGCGCTCAATGAAACACTATTATGCCATGGTGGACTTTTAAATGCCTTTGGTGGCATTTATCAATTTAAGCACTTTTCAGAATAGCTACTTCATGTTGGTGACTATGCTCTCGCTTACAAAGTAGATTCACACCCATAATATTTCCCCCTAACAACATCACAAAACGCAAGTAGTTACAGCATACTTAGAATTCATGTGACTTGACACCCTTGAAGGCACTCAAAGAAACATCATTATGCCATGGAGGACCTTTAAATGCCTTTGATTGAATTTGTCCATTTAAAATAGCTACTGCATATTGGTGTCTCTGCGCTCGCTTACAAAGTGGATTCACATCCATAATATTTCCTCCTAAAAACATCACAAAAAGCCAGTAGTTACAGCATACTTAGAATTCATGTGACTTGACACCCTAGAGGGCACTCAATGAAACACTATTATGCCATGGTGGATCTTTAAATGCCTTTGATTGAATTTGTCCATTTAAAATAGCTACTGCATGTTGGTGTCTTTGCTCTCGCTTACAAAGTGGATTCACATCCATAATATTTCCTCCTAAGAACATCACAAAAAGCCAGTAGTTACAGCATACTTAGAATGCAGGTGACTTGACACACTAGAGGGCACTCAAAGAAACATCATTATGCCATGGAGGACCTTTAAATGCCTTTGATTGAATTTGTCCATTTAAAATAGCTACTGCATATTGGTGTCTCTGCGCTCGCTTACAAAGTGGATTCACATCCATAATATTTCCTACTAACAACATCACAAAATGCCAGTAGTTACAACAGAATTAGAATTCAAGCCACTAGACACCCTATAGGGCACTCAATGAAACACTATTATGCCATGGTGGATCTTTAAATGCCTTTGATTGAATTTGTCCAATTAAAATAGCTACTGCATGTTGGTGTCTTTGCTCTCGCTTACAAAGTGGATTCACATCCATAAAATTTCCTCCTAACAACATCAAAAAATGCCAGTAGTTACAACAGAATTAGAATTCAAGCCACTAGACACCCTATAGGGCACTCAATGAAACACTATTATGCCATGGAGGATCTTTAAATGCCTTTGATTGAATTTGTCCAATTAAAATAGCTACTGCATGTTGGTGTCTTTGCTCTCGCTTACAAAGTGGATTCACATCCATAATATTTCCTCCTAAAAACATCACAAAAAGCCAGTAGTTACAGCATACTTAGAATGCAGGTGACTTGACACACTAGAGGGCACTCAAAGAAACATCATTATGCCATGGAGGACCTTTAAATGCCTTTGGTGGAATTTATCAATTTAAGCACTTTTCAGAATAGCTACTTCATGTTGGTGACTATGCTCTCGCTTACAAAGTGGATTCACACCCATAATATTTGCCCCTAACAACATCACAAAATGCAAGTAGTTACAGCATACTTAGAATGCAGGTGACTTGACACACTAGAGGGCACTCAAAGAAACATCATTATGCCATGGAGGACATTTAAATGCCTTTGATTGAATTTGTCCATTTAAAATAGCTACTGCATATTGGTGTCTCTGCGCTCGCTTACAAAGTGGATTCACATCCATAATATTTCCTACTAACAACATCACAAAATGCCAGTAGTTACAACAGAATAAGAATTCAAGCCACTAGACACCCTATAGGGCACTCAATGAAACACTATTATGCCATGGTGGATCGTTAAATGCCTTTGGTGGAATTTGTCCAATTAAAATAGCTACTGCATGTTGGTGTCATTGCGCTCGCTGACAAAGTGGATTCACATCCATAATATTTCCTCCTAACAACATCACAAAATGCCAGTAGTTACAACAGAATTAGAATTCAAGCCACTTGACACCCTAGAGGGCACTCAATGAAACACTATTATGCCATGATGGATCTTTAAATGCCTTTGATTGAATTTGTCCATTTAAAATAGCTACTGCATGTTGGTGTCTTTGCTCTCGCTTACAAAGTGGATTCACATCCATAATATTTCCTCCTAAAAACATCACAAAAAGCCAGTAGTTACAGCATACTTAGAATTCATGCGACTTGACACACTAGAGGGAACTCAATGAAACACTATTATGCCATGGTGGATCGTTAAATGCCTTTGGTGGAATTTGTCCAATTAAAATAGCTACTGCATGTTGGTGTCATTGCGCTCGCTGACAAAGTGGATTCACATCCATAATATTTCCTCCTAACAACATCACAAAATGCCAGTAGTTACAACAGAATTAGAATTCAAGCCACTTGACACCCTAGAGGGCACTCAATGAAACACTATTATGCCATGGTGGACTTTTCAATGCTTTGGTGGAATTTATCAATTTAAGCACTTTTCAGAATAGCTACTTCATGTTGGTGTCATTGCTCTCGCTTACAAAGTGGATTCACATCCATATTATTTTCCCTAACAACGTCACAAAATGCCAGTAGTTACAACAGAATTAGAATTCAAGCCACTTGACACCCTAGAGGGCACTCAATGAAACACTATTATGCCATGGTGGACCTTTAAATGCCTTTGATTGAATTTGTCCAATTAAAATAGCTACTGCATGTTGGTGTCATTGCTCTCGCTTACAAAGTGGATTCACATCCATAATATTTCCTCCTAACAACATCAGTAGTTACAACAGAATTAGAATTCAAGCCACTTGACACCCTAGAGGGCGCTCAATGAAACACTATTATGCCATGGTGGACTTTTCAATGCCTTTGGTGGAATTTATCAATTTAAGCACTTTTCAGAATAGCTACTTCATGTTGGTGACTATGCTCTCGCTTACAAACTGGATTCACACCCATAATATTTCCTCCTAACAACATCACAAAATTCCAGTAGTTACAACAGATTTAGAATTCAAGCCACTTGACACCCTATAGGGCACTCAATGAAACACTATTATGCCATGGTGGATCGTTAAATGCCTTTGGTGGAATTTGTCCAATTAAAATAGCTACTGCATGTTGGTGTCATTGCTCTCACTTACAAAGTGGATTCACACCCATAATATTTCCTCCTAACAACATCACAAAATGCCAGTAGTTACAACAGAATTAGAATTCAAGCCACTTGACACCCTAGAGGGCGCTCAATGAAACACTATTATGCCATGGTGGACTTTTCAATGCCTTTGATGGAATTTGTCCAATTAAAATAGCTACTGCATGTTGGTGTCATTGCGCTCGCTGACAAAGTGGATTCACATCCATAATATTTCCTCCTAACAACATCACAAAATGCCAGTAGTTACAACAGAATTAGAATTCAAGCCACTTGACACCCTAGAGGGCACTCAATGAAACACTATTATGCCATGGTGGACTTTTCAATGCTTTGGTGGAATTTATCAATTTAAGCACTTTTCAGAATAGCTACTTCATGTTGGTGTCATTGCTCTCGCTTACAAAGTGGATTCACATCCATATTATTTCCTCCTAACAACGTCACAAAATGCCAGTAGTTACAACAGAATTAGAATTCAAGCCACTTGACACCCTAGAGGGCACTCAATGAAACACTATTATGCCATGGTGGACCTTTAAATGCCTTTGATTGAATTTGTCCAATTAAAATAGCTACTGCATGTTGGTGTCATTGCTCTCGCTTACAAAGTGGATTCACATCCATAATATTTCCTCCTAACAACATCAGTAGTTACAACAGAATTAGAATTCAAGCCACTTGACACCCTAGAGGGCGCTCAATGAAACACTATTATGCCATGGTGGACTTTTCAATGCCTTTGGTGGAATTTATCAATTTAAGCACTTTTCAGAATAGCTACTTCATGTTGGTGACTATGCTCTCGCTTACAAACTGGATTCACACCCATAATATTTCCTCCTAACAACATCACAAAATGCCAGTAGTTACAACAGATTTAGAATTCAAGCCACTTGACACCCTATAGGGCACTCAATGAAACACTATTATGCCATGGTGGATCGTTAAATGCCTTTGGTGGAATTTGTCCAATTAAAATAGCTACTGCATGTTGGTGTCATTGCTCTCACTTACAAAGTGGATTCACACCCATAATATTTCCTCCTAACAACATCACAAAATGCCAGTAGTTACAACAGAATTAGAATTCAAGCCACTTGACACCCTAGAGGGCGCTCAATGAAACACTATTATGCCATGGTGGACTTTTCAATGCCTTTGATGGAATTTATCAATTTAAGCACTTTTCAGAATAGCTACTTCATGTTGGTGACTATGCTCTCACTTACAAAGTGGATTCACACCCATAATATTTCCTCCTAACAACATCACAAAATGCCAGTAGTTACAACAGAATTAGAATTCAAGCCACTTGACACCCTAGAGGGCACTCAATGAAACACTATTATGCCATGGTGGACTTTTCAATGCTTTGGTGGAATTTATCAATTTAAGCACTTTTCAGAATAGCTACTTCATGTTGGTGTCATTGCTCTCGCTTACAAAGTGGATTCACATCCATATTATTTTCCCTAACAACGTCACAAAATGCCAGTAGTTACAACAGAATTAGAATTCAAGCCACTTGACACCCTAGAGGGCACTCAATGAAACACTATTATGCCATGGTGGACCTTTAAATGCCTTTGATTGAATTTGTCCAATTAAAATAGCTACTGCATGTTGGTGTCATTGCTCTCGCTTACAAAGTGGATTCACATCCATAATATTTCCTCCTAACAACATCAGTAGTTACAACAGAATTAGAATTCAAGCCACTTGACACCCTAGAGGGCGCTCAATGAAACACTATTATGCCATGGTGGACTTTTCAATGCCTTTGGTGGAATTTATCAATTTAAGCACTTTTCAGAATAGCTACTTCATGTTGGTGACTATGCTCTCGCTTACAAACTGGATTCACACCCATAATATTTCCTCCTAACAACATCACAAAATGCCAGTAGTTACAACAGATTTAGAATTCAAGCCACTTGACACCCTATAGGGCACTCAATGAAACACTATTATGCCATGGTGGATCGTTAAATGCCTTTGGTGGAATTTGTCCAATTAAAATAGCTACTGCATGTTGGTGTCATTGCTCTCACTTACAAAGTGGATTCACACCCATAATATTTCCTCCTAACAACATCACAAAATGCCAGTAGTTACAACAGAATTAGAATTCAAGCCACTTGACACCCTAGAGGGCGCTCAATGAAACACTATTATGCCATGGTGGACTTTTCAATGCCTTTGATGGAATTTGTCCAATTAAAATAGCTACTGCATGTTGGTGTCATTGCGCTCGCTGACAAAGTGGATTCACATCCATAATATTTCCTCCTAACAACATCACAAAATGCCAGTAGTTACAACAGAATTAGAATTCAAGCCACTTGACACCCTAGAGGGCACTCAATGAAACACTATTATGCCATGGTGGACTTTTCAATGCTTTGGTGGAATTTATCAATTTAAGCACTTTTCAGAATAGCTACTTCATGTTGGTGTCATTGCTCTCGCTTACAAAGTGGATTCACATCCATATTATTTCCTCCTAACAACGTCACAAAATGCCAGTAGTTACAACAGAATTAGAATTCAAGCCACTTGACACCCTAGAGGGCACTCAATGAAACACTATTATGCCATGGTGGACCTTTAAATGCCTTTGATTGAATTTGTCCAATTAAAATAGCTACTGCATGTTGGTGTCATTGCTCTCGCTTACAAAGTGGATTCACATCCATAATATTTCCTCCTAACAACATCAGTAGTTACAACAGAATTAGAATTCAAGCCACTTGACACCCTAGAGGGCGCTCAATGAAACACTATTATGCCATGGTGGACTTTTCAATGCCTTTGGTGGAATTTATCAATTTAAGCACTTTTCAGAATAGCTACTTCATGTTGGTGACTATGCTCTCGCTTACAAACTGGATTCACACCCATAATATTTCCTCCTAACAACATCACAAAATGCCAGTAGTTACAACAGATTTAGAATTCAAGCCACTTGACACCCTATAGGGCACTCAATGAAACACTATTATGCCATGGTGGATCGTTAAATGCCTTTGGTGGAATTTGTCCAATTAAAATAGCTACTGCATGTTGGTGTCATTGCTCTCACTTACAAAGTGGATTCACACCCATAATATTTCCTCCTAACAACATCACAAAATGCCAGTAGTTACAACAGAATTAGAATTCAAGCCACTTGACACCCTAGAGGGCGCTCAATGAAACACTATTATGCCATGGTGGACTTTTCAATGCCTTTGATGGAATTTATCAATTTAAGCACTTTTCAGAATAGCTACTTCATGTTGGTGACTATGCTCTCACTTACAAAGTGGATTCACACCCATAATATTTCCTCCTAACAACATCACAAAATGCCAGTAGTTACAACAGAATTAGAATTCAAGCCACTTGACACCCTAGAGGGCGCTCAATGAAACACTATTATGCCATGGTGGACTTTTCAATGCCTTTGGTGGTATTTATCAATTTAAGCACTTTTCAGAATAGCTACTTCATGTTGGTGACTATGCTCTCGCTTACGAAGTGGATTCACACCCATAATATTTCCTCCTAACAACATCACAAAATGCCAGTAGTTACAACAGAATTAGAATTCAAGCCACTTGACACCCTATAGGGCACTCAATGAAACACTATTATGCCATGGTGGATCGTTAAATGCCTTTGGTGGAATTTGTCCAATTAAAATAGCTACTGCATGTTGGTGTCATTGCTCTCACTTACAAAGTGGATTCACACCCATAATATTTCCTCCTAACAACATCACAAAATGCCAGTAGTTACAACAGAATTAGAATTCAAGCCACTTGACACCCTAGAGGGCGCTCAATGAAACACTATTATGCCATGGTGGACTTTTCAATGCCTTTGGTGGAATTTATCAATTTAAGCACTTTTCAGAATAGCTACTTCATGTTGGTGTCATTGCTCTCGCTTACAAAGTGGATTCACATCCATATTATTTGCTCCTAACAACGTCACAAAATGCCAGTAGTTACAACAGAATTAGAATTCAAGCCACTTGACACCCTAGAGGGCACTCAATGAAACACTATTATGCCATGGTGGATCTTTAAATGCCTTTGGTGGAATTTGTCCATTTAAAATAGCTACTGCATGTTGGTGTCATTGCGCTCGCTTACAAAGTGGATTCACATCCATAATATTTCCTCCTAACAACATCACAAAAAGCCATTAGTTACAGCATACTTAGAATGCAGGTGACTTGACACACTAGAGGGCACTCAAAGAAACATCATTATGCCATGGAGGACCTTTAAATGCCTTTGATTGAATTTGTCCATTTAAAATAGCTACTGCATATTAGTGTCTCTGCGCTCGCTTACAAAGTGGATTCACATCCATAATATTTCCTACTAACAACATCACAAAATGCCAGTAGTTACAACAGAATTAGAATTCAAGCCACTAGACACCCTATAGGGCACTCAATGAAACACTATTATGCCATGGTGGATCTTTAAATGCCTTTGATTGAATTTGTCCAATTAAAATAGCTACTGCATGTTGGTGTCTTTGCTCTCGCTTACAAAGTGGATTCACATCCATAATATTTCCTCCTAACAACATCACAAAAAGCCAGTAGTTACAGCATACTTAGAATGCAGGTGACTTGACACACTAGAGGGCACTCAAAGAAACATCATTATGCCATGGAGGACCTTTAAATGCCTTTGATTGAATTTGTCCATTTAAAATAGCTACTGCATATTGGTGTCTCTGCGCTCGCTTACAAAGTGGATTCACATCCATAATATTTCCTCCTAAAAACATCACAAAATGCCAGTAGTTACAACAGAATAAGAATTCAAGCCACTAGACACCCTATAGGGCACTCAATGAAACAATATTATGCCATGGTGGATCGTTAAATGCCTTTGGTGGAATTTGTCCAATTAAAATAGCTACTGCATGTTGGTGTCTTTGCTCTCGCTTACAAAGTTGATTCACATCCATTATATTTCCTACTAACAACATCACAAAATGCCAGTAGTTACAACAGAATAAGAATTCAAGCCACTAGACACCCTATAGGGCACTCAATGAAACACTATTATGCCATGGTGGATCGTTAAATGCCTTTGGTGGAATTTGTCCAATTAAAATAGCTACTGCATGTTGGTGTCATTGCTCTCACTTAAAAAAAAGTGGATTCACATCCATAATATTTCCTACTAACAACATCACAAAATGCCAGTAGTTACAACAGAATTAGAATTCAAGCCACTTGACACCCTATAGGGCACTCAATGAAACACTATTATGCCATGGTGGATCTTTAAATGCCTTTGATTGAATTTGTCCAATTAAAATAGCTACTGCATGTTGGTGTCTTTGCTCTCGCTTACAAAGTTGATTCACATCCATAATATTTCCTACTAACAACATCACAAAATGCCAGTAGTTACAACAGAATAAGAATTCAAGCCACTAGACACCCTATAGGGCACTCAATGAAACACTATTATGCCATGGTGGATCGTTAAATGCCTTTGGTGGAATTTGTCCAATTAAAATAGCTACTGCATGTTGGTGTCATTGCTCTCGCTTACAAAGTGGATTCACATCCATAATATTTCCTCCTAAAAACATCAAAAAAATCCAGTAGTTACAGCATACTTAGAATTCATGTGACTTGACACCCTAGAGGGCACTCAATGAAACACTATTATGCCATGGTGGATCTTTAAATGCCTTTGATTGAATTTGTCCATTTAAAATAGCTACTGCATGTTGGTGTCTTTGCTCTCGCTTACAAAGTGGATTCACATCCATAATATTTCCTCCTAAGAACATCACAAAAAGCCAGTAGTTACAGCATACTTAGAATGCAGGTGACTTGACACACTAGAGGGCACTCAAAGAAACATCATTATGCCATGGAGGACCTTTAAATGCCTTTGATTGAATCTGTCCATTTAAAATAGCTACTGCATATTGGTGTCTCTGCGCTCGCTTACAAAGTGGATTCACATCCATAATATTTCCTCCTAACAACATCACAAAATGCCAGTAGTTACAACAGAATAAGAATTCAAGCCACTAGACACCCTATAGGGCACTCAATGAAACAATATTATGCCATGGTGGATCGTTAAATGCCTTTGGTGGAATTTGTCCAATTAAAATAGCTACTGCATGTTGGTGTCTTTGCTCTCGCTTACAAAGTTGATTCACATCCATTATATTTCCTACTAACAACATCACAAAATGCCAGTAGTTACAACAGAATAAGAATTCAAGCCACTAGACACCCTATAGGGCACTCAATGAAACACTATTATGCCATGGTGGATCGTTAAATGCCTTTGGTGGAATTTGTCCAATTAAAATAGCTACTGCATGTTGGTGTCATTGCTCTCACTTAAAAAAAAGTGGATTCACATCCATAATATTTCCTACTAACAACATCACAAAATGCCAGTAGTTACAACAGAATTAGAATTCAAGCCACTTGACACCCTATAGGGCACTCAATGAAACACTATTATGCCATGGTGGATCTTTAAATGCCTTTGATTGAATTTGTCCAATTAAAATAGCTACTGCATGTTGGTGTCTTTGCTCTCGCTTACAAAGTTGATTCACATCCATAATATTTCCTACTAACAACATCACAAAATGCCAGTAGTTACAACAGAATAAGAATTCAAGCCACTAGACACCCTATAGGGCACTCAATGAAACACTATTATGCCATGGTGGATCGTTAAATGCCTTTGGTGGAATTTGTCCAATTAAAATAGCTACTGCATGTTGGTGTCATTGCTCTCACTTAAAAAAAAGTGGATTCACATCCATAAAATTTCCTCCTAACAACATCACAAAATGCCAGTAGTTACAACAGAATTAGAATTCAAGCCACTTGACACCCTAGAGGGCGCTCAATGAAACACTATTATGCCATGGTGGACTTTTCAATGCCTTTGGTGGAATTTATCAATTTAAGCACTTTTCAGAATAGCTACTTCATGTTGGTGACTATGCTCTCGCTTACAAAGTGGATTCACATCCATAATATTTCCTCCTAACAACATCACAAAATGCCAGTAGTTACAACAGAATTAGAATTCAAGCCACTTGACACCCTATAGGGCACTCAATGAAACACTATTATGCCATGGTGGATCGTTAAATGCATTTGGTGGAATTTGTCCAATTAAAATAGCTACTGCATGTTGGTTTCATTGCTCTCGCTGACAAAGTGGATTCACATCCATAAAATTTCCTCCTAACAACATCAAAAAATGCCAGTAGTTACAACAGAATTAGAATTCAAGCCACTTGACACCCTATAGGGCACTCAATGAAACACTATTATGCCATGGTGGATCTTTAAATGCCTTTGATTGAATTTGTCCATTTAAAATAGCTACTGCATATTGGTGTCTCTGCGCTCGCTTACAAAGTGGATTCACATCCATAATATTTCCTCCTAACAACATCACAAAATGCCAGTAGTTACAACAGAATAAGAATTCAAGCCACTAGACACCCTATAGGGCACTCAATGAAACAATATTATGCCATCGTGGATCGTTAAATGCCTTTGGTGGAATTTGTCCAATTAAAATAGCTACTGCATGTTGGTGTCTTTGCTCTCGCTTACAAAGTTGATTCACATCCATTATATTTCCTACTAACAACATCACAAAATGCCAGTAGTTACAACAGAATAAGAATTCAAGCCACTAGACACCCTATAGGGCACTCAATGAAACACTATTATGCCATGGTGGATCGTTAAATGCCTTTGGTGGAATTTGTCCAATTAAAATAGCTACTGCATGTTGGTGTCATTGCTCTCACTTAAAAAAAAGTGGATTCACATCCATAATATTTCCTACTAACAACATCACAAAATGCCAGTAGTTACAACAGAATTAGAATTCAAGCCACTTGACACCCTATAGGGCACTCAATGAAACACTATTATGCCATGGTGGATCTTTAAATGCCTTTGATTGAATTTGTCCAATTAAAATAGCTACTGCATGTTGGTGTCTTTGCTCTCGCTTACAAAGTTGATTCACATCCATAATATTTCCTACTAACAACATCACAAAATGCCAGTAGTTACAACAGAATAAGAATTCAAGCCACTAGACACCCTATAGGGCACTCAATGAAACACTATTATGCCATGGTGGATCGTTAAATGCCTTTGGTGGAATTTGTCCAATTAAAATAGCTACTGCATGTTGGTGTCATTGCTCTCACTTAAAAAAAAGTGGATTCACATCCATAAAATTTCCTCCTAACAACATCACAAAATGCCAGTAGTTACAACAGAATTAGAATTCAAGCCACTTGACACCCTAGAGGGCGCTCAATGAAACACTATTATGCCATGGTGGACTTTTCAATGCCTTTGGTGGAATTTATCAATTTAAGCACTTTTCAGAATAGCTACTTCATGTTGGTGACTATGCTCTCGCTTACAAAGTGGATTCACACCCATAATATTTCCTCCTAACAACATCACAAAATGCCAGTAGTTACAACAGAATTAGAATTCAAGCCACTTGACACCCTATAGGGCACTCAATGAAACACTATTATGCCATGGTGGATCGTTAAATGCATTTGGTGGAATTTGTCCAATTAAAATAGCTACTGCATGTTGGTTTCATTGCTCTCGCTGACAAAGTTGATTCACATCCATAAAATTTCCTCCTAACAACATCAAAAAATGCCAGTAGTTACAACAGAATTAGAATTCAAGCCACTTGACACCCTATAGGGCACTCAATGAAACACTATTATGCCATGGTGGATCTTTAAATGCCTTTGATTGAATTTGTCCATTTAAAATAGCTACTGCATGTTGGTGTCATTGCTCTCGCTTACAAAGTGGATTCACATCCATAATATTTCCTCCTAACAACATCACAAAAAGCCAGTAGTTACAACAGAATTAGAATTCAAGCCACTTGACACCCTAGAGGGCGCTCAATGAAACACTATTATGCCATGGTGGACTTTTAAATGCCTTTGGTGGAATTTATCAATTTAAGCACTTTTCAGAATAGCTACTTCATGTTGGTGACTATGCTCTCGCTTACAAAGTAGATTCACACCCATAATATTTCCCCCTAACAACATCACAAAACGCAAGTAGTTACAGCATACTTAGAATTCATGTGACTTGACACCCTTGAAGGCACTCAAAGAAACATCATTATGCCATGGAGGACCTTTAAATGCCTTTGATTGAATTTGTCCATTTAAAATAGCTACTGCATATTGGTGTCTCTGCGCTCGCTTACAAAGTGGATTCACATCCATAATATTTCCTCCTAAAAACATCACAAAAAGCCAGTAGTTACAGCATACTTAGAATTCATGTGACTTGACACCCTAGAGGGCACTCAATGAAAAACTATTATGCCATGGTGGATCTTTAAATGCCTTTGATTGAATTTGTCCATTTAAAATAGCTACTGCATGTTGGTGTCTTTGCTCTCGCTTACAAAGTGGATTCACATCCATAATATTTCCTCCTAAGAACATCACAAAAAGCCAGTAGTTACAGCATACTTAGAATGCAGGTGACTTGACACCCTAGAGGGCACTCAATGAAACACTATTATGCCATGGTGGATCTTTAAATGCCTTTGATTGAATTTGTCCATTTAAAATAGCTACTGCATGTTGGTGTCTTTGCTCTCGCTTACAAAGTGGATTCACATCCATAATATTTCCTACTAACAACATCACAAAATGCCAGTAGTTACAACAGAATTAGAATTCAAGCCACTTGACACCCTATAGGGCACTCAATGAAACACTATTATGCCATGGTGGATCTTTAAATGCCTTTGATTGAATTTGTCCAATTAAAATAGCTACTGCATGTTGGTGTCTTTGCTCTCGCTTACAAAGTGGATTCACATCCATAATATTTCCTCCTAACAACATCAAAAAATGCCAGTAGTTACAACAGAATTAGAATTCAAGCCACTAGACACCCTATAGGGCACTCAATGAAACACTATTATGCCATGGTGGACTTTTAAATGCCTTTGGTGGAATTTATCAATTTAAGCACTTTTCAGAATAGCTACTTCATGTTGGTGACTATGCTCTCGCTTACAAAGTGGATTCACACCCATAATATTTCCCCCTAACAACATCACAAAATGCAAGTAGTTACAGCATACTTAGAATGCAGTTGACTTGACACACTAGAGGGCACTCAAAGAAACATCATTATGCCATGGAGGACCTTTAAATGCCTTTGGTGGAATTTATCAATTTAAGCACTTTTCAGAATAGCTACTTCATGTTGGTGACTATGCTCTCGCTTACAAAGTGGATTCACACCCATAATATTTCCCCCTAACAACATCACAAAATGCAAGTAGTTACAGCATACTTAGAATGCAGGTGACTTGACACACTAGAGGGCACTCAAAGAAACATCATTATGCCATGGAGGACATTTAAATGCCTTTGATTGAATTTGTCCATTTAAAATAGCTACTGCATATTGGTGTCTCTGCGCTCGCTTACAAAGTGGATTCACATCCATAATATTTCCTACTAACAACATCACAAAATGCCAGTAGTTACAACAGAATAAAAATTCAAGCCACTAGACACCCTATAGGGCACTCAATGAAACACTATTATGCCATGGTGGATCGTTAAATGCCTTTGGTGGAATTTGTCCAATTAAAATAGCTACTGCATGTTGGTGTCATTGCGCTCGCTGACAAAGTGGATTCACATCCATAATATTTCCTCCTAACAACATCACAAAATGCCAGTAGTTACAACAGAATTAGAATTCAAGCCACTTGACACCCTAGAGGGCTCTCAATGAAACACTATTATGCCATGATGGATCTTTAAATGCCTTTGATTGAATTTGTCCATTTAAAATAGCTACTGCATGTTGGTGTCTTTGCTCTCGCTTACAAAGTGGATTCACATCCATAATATTTCCTCCTAAAAACATCACAAAAAGCCAGTAGTTACAGCATACTTAGAATGCAGGTGACTTGACACACTAGAGGGCACTCAAAGAAACATCATTATGCCATGGAGGACCTTTAAATGCCTTTGATTGAATTTGTCCATTTAAAATAGCTACTGCATATTGGTGTCTCTGAGCTCGCTTACAAAGTGGATTCACATCCATATTATTTCCTACTAACAACATCACAAAATGCCAGTAGTTACAACAGAATTAGAATTCAAGCCACTTGACACCCTATAGGGCACTCAATGAAACACTATTATGCCATGGTGGATCTTTAAACGCCTTTGGTGGAATTTGTCCAATTAAAATAGCTACTGCATGTTGGTGTCATTGCTCTCGCTTACAAAGTGGATTCACATCCATATTATTTCCTCCTAACAACGTCACAAAATGCCAGTAGTTACAACAGAAATAGAATTCAAGCCACTTGACACCCTAGAGGGCACTCAATGAAACACTATTATGCCATGGAGGACCTTTAAATGCCTTTGATTGAATTTGTCCATTTAAAAAAGCTACTGCATATTGGTGTCTCTGCGCTCGCTTACAAAGTTGATTCACATCCATAATATTTCCTACTAACAACATCACAAAATGCCAGTAGTTACAACAGAATAAGAATTCAAGCCACTAGACACCCTATAGGGCACTCAATGAAACACTATTATGCCATGGTGGATCGTTAAATGCCTTTGGTGGAATTTGTCCAATTAAAATAGCTACTGCATGTTGGTGTCATTGCTCTCACTTAAAAAAAAGTGGATTCACATCCATAAAATTTCCTCCTAACAACATCACAAAATGCCAGTAGTTACAACAGAATTAGAATTCAAGCCACTTGACACCCTATAGGGCACTCAATGAAACTCTATTATGCCATGATGGATCTTTAAATGCCTTTGATTGAATTTGTCTATTTAAAATAGCTACTGCATGTTGGTGTCTTTGCTCTCGCTTACAAAGTGGATTCACATCCATAAAATTTCCTCCTAACAACATCACAAAAAGCCAGTAGTTACAACAAAATTATAATTCATGCGACTTGACACACTAGAGGGAACTCAATGAAACACTATTATGCCATGGTGGATCGTTAAATGCATTTGGTGGAATTTGTCCAATTAAAATAGCTACTGCATGTTGGTTTCATTGCTCTCGCTGACAAAGTGGATTCACATCCATAAAATTTCCTCCTAACAACATCAAAAAATGCCAGTAGTTACAACAGAATTAGAATTCAAGCCACTTGACACCCTATAGGGCACTCAATGAAACACTATTATGCCATGGTGGATCTTTAAATGCCTTTGATTGAATTTGTCCATTTAAAATAGCTACTGCATGTTGGTGTCATTGCTCTCGCTTACAAAGTGGATTCACATCCATAATATTTCCTCCTAACAACATCACAAAAAGCCAGTAGTTACAGCATACTTAGAATGCAGGTGACTTGACACACTAGAGGGCACTCAAAGAAACATCATTATGCCATGGAGGACCTTTAAATGCCTTTGATTGAATTTGTCCATTTAAAATAGCTACTGCATATTGGTGTCTCTGCGCTCGCTTACAAAGTGGATTCACATCCATAATATTTCCTCCTAACAACATCACAAAAAGCCAGTAGTTACAACAGAATTAGAATTCAAGCCACTTGACACCCTAGAGGGCGCTCAATGAAACACTATTATGCCATGGTGGACTTTTAAATGCCTTTGGTGGAATTTATCAATTTAAGCACTTTTCAGAATAGCTACTTCATGTTGGTGACTATGCTCTCGCTTACAAAGTAGATTCACACCCATAATATTTCCCCCTAACAACATCACAAAACGCAAGTAGTTACAGCATACTTAGAATTCATGTGACTTGACACCCTTGAAGGCACTCAAAGAAACATCATTATGCCATGGAGGACCTTTAAATGCCTTTGATTGAATTTGTCCATTTAAAATAGCTACTGCATATTGGTGTCTCTGCGCTCGCTTACAAAGTGGATTCACATCCATAATATTTCCTCCTAAAAACATCACAAAAAGCCAGTAGTTACAGCATACTTAGAATTCATGTGACTTGACACCCTAGAGGGCACTCAATGAAACACTATTATGCCATGGTGGATCTTTAAATGCCTTTGATTGAATTTGTCCATTTAAAATAGCTACTGCATGTTGGTGTCTTTGCTCTCGCTTACAAAGTGGATTCACATCCATAATATTTCCTCCTAAGAACATCACAAAAAGCCAGTAGTTACAGCATACTTAGAATGCAGGTGACTTGACACACTAGAGGGCACTCAAAGAAACATCATTATGCCATGGAGGACCTTTAAATGCCTTTGATTGAATTTGTCCATTTAAAATAGCTACTGCATATTGGTGTCTCTGCGCTCGCTTACAAAGTGGATTCACATCCATAATATTTCCTACTAACAACATCACAAAATGCCAGTAGTTACAACAGAATTAGAATTCAAGCCACTTGACACCCTATAGGGCACTCAATGAAACACTATTATGCCATGGTGGATCTTTAAATGCCTTTGATTGAATTTGTCCAATTAAAATAGCTACTGCATGTTGGTGTCTTTCCTCTCGCTTACAAAGTTGATTCACATCCATAATATTTCCTACTAACAACATCACAAAATGCCAGTAGTTACAACAGAATAAGAATTCAAGCCACTAGACACCCTATAGGGCACTCAATGAAACACTATTATGCCATGGTGGATCGTTAAATGCCTTTGGTGGAATTTGTCCAATTAAAATAGCTACTGCATGTTGGTGTCATTGCTCTCACTTAAAAAAAAGTGGATTCACATCCATAAAATTTCCTCCTAACAACATCACAAAATGCCAGTAGTTACAACAGAATTAGAATTCAAGCCACTTGACACCCTATAGGGCACTCAATGAAACACTATTATGCCATGGTGGATCTTTAAATGCCTTTGATTGAATTTGTCCATTTAAAATAGCTACTGCATGTTGGTGTCTTTGCTCTCGCTTACAAAGTTGATTCACATCCATAATATTTCCTACTAACAACATCACAAAATGCCAGTAGTTACAACAGAATAAGAATTCAAGCCACTAGACACCCTATAGGGCACTCAATGAAACACTATTATGCCATGGTGGATCGTTAAATGCCTTTGGTGGAATTTGTCCAATTAAAATAGCTACTGCATGTTGGTGTCATTGCTCTCACTTAAAAAAAAGTGGATTCACATCCATAAAATTTCCTCCTAACAACATCACAAAATGCCAGTAGTTACAACAGAATTAGAATTCAAGCCACTTGACACCCTAGAGGGCGCTCAATGAAACACTATTATGCCATGGTGGACTTTTCAATGCCTTTGGTGGAATTTATCAATTTAAGCACTTTTCAGAATAGCTACTTCATGTTGGTGACTATGCTCTCGCTTACAAAGTGGATTCACACCCATAAAATTTCCTCCTAACAACATCACAAAAAGCCAGTAGTTACAACAGAATTAGAATTCATGCGACTTGACACACTAGAGGGAACTCAATGAAACACTATTATGCCATGGTGGATCGTTAAATGCATTTGGTGGAATTTGTCCAATTAAAATAGCTACTGCATGTTGGTTTCATTGCTCTCGCTGACAAAGTGGATTCACATCCATAAAATTTCCTCCTAACAACATCAAAAAATGCCAGTAGTTACAACAGAATTAGAATTCAAGCCACTTGACACCCTATAGGGCACTCAATGAAACACTATTATGCCATGGTGGATCTTTAAATGCCTTTGATTGAATTTGTCCATTTAAAATAGCTACTGCATGTTGGTGTCATTGCTCTCGCTTACAAAGTGGATTCACACCCATAATATTTCCCCCTAACAACATCACAAAACGCAAGTAGTTACAGCATACTTAGAATTCATGTGACTTGACACCCTTGAAGGCACTCAAAGAAACATCATTATGCCATGGAGGACCTTTAAATGCCTTTGATTGAATTTGTCCATTTAAAATAGCTACTGCATATTGGTGTCTCTGCGCTCGCTTACAAAGTGGATTCACATCCATAATATTTCCTCCTAAAAACATCACAAAAAGCCAGTAGTTACAGCATACTTAGAATTCATGTGACTTGACACCCTAGAGGGCACTCAATGAAACACTATTATGCCATGGTGGATCTTTAAATGCCTTTGATTGAATTTGTCCATTTAAAATAGCTACTGCATGTTGGTGTCTTTGCTCTCGCTTACAAAGTGGATTCACATCCATAATATTTCCTCCTAAGAACATCACAAAAAGCCAGTAGTTACAGCATACTTAGAATGCAGGTGACTTGACACACTAGAGGGCACTCAAAGAAACATCATTATGCCATGGAGGACCTTTAAATGCCTTTGATTGAATTTGTCCATTTAAAATAGCTACTGCATATTGGTGTCTCTGCGCTCGCTTACAAAGTGGATTCACATCCATAATATTTCCTACTAACAACATCACAAAATGCCAGTAGTTACAACAGAATTAGAATTCAAGCCACTTGACACCCTATAGGGCACTCAATGAAACACTATTATGCCATGGTGGATCTTTAAATGCCTTTGATTGAATTTGTCCAATTAAAATAGCTACTGCATGTTGGTGTCTTTCCTCTCGCTTACAAAGTTGATTCACATCCATAATATTTCCTACTAACAACATCACAAAATGCCAGTAGTTACAACAGAATAAGAATTCAAGCCACTAGACACCCTATAGGGCACTCAATGAAACACTATTATGCCATGGTGGATCGTTAAATGCCTTTGGTGGAATTTGTCCAATTAAAATAGCTACTGCATGTTGGTGTCATTGCTCTCACTTAAAAAAAAGTGGATTCACATCCATAAAATTTCCTCCTAACAACATCACAAAATGCCAGTAGTTACAACAGAATTAGAATTCAAGCCACTTGACACCCTATAGGGCACTCAATGAAACACTATTATGCCATGGTGGATCTTTAAATGCCTTTGATTGAATTTGTCCATTTAAAATAGCTACTGCATGTTGGTGTCTTTGCTCTCGCTTACAAAGTTGATTCACATCCATAATATTTCCTACTAACAACATCACAAAATGCCAGTAGTTACAACAGAATAAGAATTCAAGCCACTAGACACCCTATAGGGCACTCAATGAAACACTATTATGCCATGGTGGATCGTTAAATGCCTTTGGTGGAATTTGTCCAATTAAAATAGCTACTGCATGTTGGTGTCATTGCTCTCACTTAAAAAAAAGTGGATTCACATCCATAAAATTTCCTCCTAACAACATCACAAAATGCCAGTAGTTACAACAGAATTAGAATTCAAGCCACTTGACACCCTAGAGGGCGCTCAATGAAACACTATTATGCCATGGTGGACTTTTCAATGCCTTTGGTGGAATTTATCAATTTAAGCACTTTTCAGAATAGCTACTTCATGTTGGTGACTATGCTCTCGCTTACAAAGTGGATTCACACCCATAAAATTTCCTCCTAACAACATCACAAAAAGCCAGTAGTTACAACAGAATTAGAATTCATGCGACTTGACACACTAGAGGGAACTCAATGAAACACTATTATGCCATGGTGGATCGTTAAATGCATTTGGTGGAATTTGTCCAATTAAAATAGCTACTGCATGTTGGTTTCATTGCTCTCGCTGACAAAGTGGATTCACATCCATAAAATTTCCTCCTAACAACATCAAAAAATGCCAGTAGTTACAACAGAATTAGAATTCAAGCCACTTGACACCCTATAGGGCACTCAATGAAACACTATTATGCCATGGTGGATCTTTAAATGCCTTTGATTGAATTTGTCCATTTAAAATAGCTACTGCATGTTGGTGTCATTGCTCTCGCTTACAAAGTGGATTCACACCCATAATATTTCCCCCTAACAACATCACAAAACGCAAGTAGTTACAGCATACTTAGAATTCATGTGACTTGACACCCTTGAAGGCACTCAAAGAAACATCATTATGCCATGGAGGACCTTTAAATGCCTTTGATTGAATTTGTCCATTTAAAATAGCTACTGCATATTGGTGTCTCTGCGCTCGCTTACAAAGTGGATTCACATCCATAATATTTCCTCCTAAAAACATCACAAAAAGCCAGTAGTTACAGCATACTTAGAATTCATGTGACTTGACACCCTAGAGGGCACTCAATGAAACACTATTATGCCATGGTGGATCTTTAAATGCCTTTGATTGAATTTGTCCATTTAAAATAGCTACTGCATGTTGGTGTCTTTGCTCTCGCTTACAAAGTGGATTCACATCCATAATATTTCCTCCTAAGAACATCACAAAAAGCCAGTAGTTACAGCATACTTAGAATGCAGGTGACTTGACACACTAGAGGGCACTCAAAGAAACATCATTATGCCATGGAGGACCTTTAAATGCCTTTGATTGAATTTGTCCATTTAAAATAGCTACTGCATATTGGTGTCTCTGCGCTCGCTTACAAAGTGGATTCACATCCATAATATTTCCTACTAACAACATCACAAAATGCCAGTAGTTACAACAGAATTAGAATTCAAGCCACTAGACACCCTATAGGGCACTCAATGAAACACTATTATGCCATGGTGGATCTTTAAATGCCTTTGATTGAATTTGTCCAATTAAAATAGCTACTGCATGTTGGTGTCTTTGCTCTCGCTTACAAAGTGGATTCACATCCATAAAATTTCCTCCTAACAACATCAAAAAATGCCAGTAGTTACAACAGAATTAGAATTCAAGCCACTAGACACCCTATAGGGCACTCAATGAAACACTATTATGCCATGGAGGATCTTTAAATGCCTTTGATTGAATTTGTCCAATTAAAATAGCTACTGCATGTTGGTGTCTTTGCTCTCGCTTACAAAGTGGATTCACATCCATAATATTTCCTCCTAACAACATCACAAAAAGCCAGTAGTTACAGCATACTTAGAATGCAGGTGACTTGACACACTAGAGGGCACTCAAAGAAACATCATTATGCCATGGAGGACCTTTAAATGCCTTTGGTGGAATTTATCAATTTAAGCACTTTTCAGAATAGCTACTTCATGTTGGTGACTATGCTCTCGCTTACAAAGTGGATTCACACCCATAATATTTGCCCCTAACAACATCACAAAATGCAAGTAGTTACAGCATACTTAGAATGCAGGTGACTTGACACACTAGAGGGCACTCAAAGAAACATCATTATGCCATGGAGGACATTTAAATGCCTTTGATTGAATTTGTCCATTTAAAATAGCTACTGCATATTGGTGTCTCTGCGCTCGCTTACAAAGTGGATTCACATCCATAATATTTCCTACTAACAACATCACAAAATGCCAGTAGTTACAACAGAATAAGAATTCAAGCCACTAGACACCCTATAGGGCACTCAATGAAACACTATTATGCCATGGTGGATCGTTAAATGCCTTTGGTGGAATTTGTCCAATTAAAATAGCTACTGCATGTTGGTGTCATTGCGCTCGCTGACAAAGTGGATTCACATCCATAATATTTCCTCCTAACAACATCACAAAATGCCAGTAGTTACAACAGAATTAGAATTCAAGCCACTTGACACCCTAGAGGGCACTCAATGAAACACTATTATGCCATGATGGATCTTTAAATGCCTTTGATTGAATTTGTCCATTTAAAATAGCTACTGCATGTTGGTGTCTTTGCTCTCGCTTACAAAGTGGATTCACATCCATAATATTTCCTCCTAAAAACATCACAAAAAGCCAGTAGTTACAGCATACTTAGAATTCATGCGACTTGACACACTAGAGGGAACTCAATGAAACACTATTATGCCATGGTGGATCGTTAAATGCCTTTGGTGGAATTTGTCCAATTAAAATAGCTACTGCATGTTGGTGTCATTGCGCTCGCTGACAAAGTGGATTCACATCCATAATATTTCCTCCTAACAACATCACAAAATGCCAGTAGTTACAACAGAATTAGAATTCAAGCCACTTGACACCCTAGAGGGCACTCAATGAAACACTATTATGCCATGGTGGACTTTTCAATGCTTTGGTGGAATTTATCAATTTAAGCACTTTTCAGAATAGCTACTTCATGTTGGTGTCATTGCTCTCGCTTACAAAGTGGATTCACATCCATATTATTTCCTCCTAACAACGTCACAAAATGCCAGTAGTTACAACAGAATTAGAATTCAAGCCACTTGACACCCTAGAGGGCACTCAATGAAACACTATTATGCCATGGTGGACCTTTAAATGCCTTTGATTGAATTTGTCCAATTAAAATAGCTACTGCATGTTGGTGTCATTGCTCTCGCTTACAAAGTGGATTCACATCCATAATATTTCCTCCTAACAACATCACAAAATGCCAGTAGTTACAACAGAATTAGAATTCAAGCCACTTGACACCCTAGAGGGCGCTCAATGAAACACTATTATGCCATGGTGGACTTTTCAATGCCTTTGGTGGTATTTATCAATTTAAGCACTTTTCAGAATAGCTACTTCATGTTGGTGACTATGCTCTCGCTTACAAAGTGGATTCACACCCATAATATTTCCTCCTAACAACATCACAAAATGCCAGTAGTTACAACAGAATTAGAATTCAAGCCACTTGACACCCTATAGGGCACTCAATGAAACACTATTATGCCATGGTGGATCGTTAAATGCCTTTGGTGGAATTTGTCCAATTAAAATAGCTACTGCATGTTGGTGTCATTGCTCTCACTTACAAAGTGGATTCACACCCATAATATTTCCTCCTAACAACATCACAAAATGCCAGTAGTTACAACAGAATTAGAATTCAAGCCACTTGACACCCTAGAGGGCACTCAATGAAACACTATTATGCCATGGTGGACTTTTCAATGCCTTTGGTGGAATTTATCAATTTAAGCACTTTTCAGAATAGCTACTTCATGTTGGTGTCATTGCTCTCGCTTACAAAGTGGATTCACATCCATATTATTTGCTCCTAACAACGTCACAAAATGCCAGTAGTTACAACAGAATTAGAATTCAAGCCACTTGACACCCTAGAGGGCACTCAATGAAACACTATTATGCCATGGTGGATCTTTAAATGCCTTTGGTGGAATTTGTCCATTTAAAATAGCTAATGCATGTTGGTGTCATTGCGCTCGCTTACAAAGTGGATTCACATCCATAATATTTCCTCCTAACAACATCACAAAATGCCAGTAGTTACAACAGAATTAGAATTCAAGCCACTTGACACCGTAGACGGCACTCAATGAAACACTATTATGCCATGGTGGACTTTTCAATGCCTTTGGTGGAATTTATCAATTTAAGCACTTTTCAGAATAGCTACTTCATGTTGGTGACTATGCTCTCGCTTACAAAGTGGATTCACACCCATAATATTTCCTCCTAACAACATCACAAAATGCCAGTAGTTACAACAGAATTAGAATTCAAGCCACTTGACACCCTATAGGGCACTCAATGAAACACTATTATGCCATGGTGGATCGTTAAATGCCTTTGGTGGAATTTGTCCAATTAAAATAGCTACTGCATGTTGGTTTCATTGCTCTCACTTACAAAGTGGATTCACACCCATAATATTTCCTCCTAACAACATCACAAAATGCCAGTAGTTACAACAGAATTAGAATTCAAGCCACTTGACACCGTAGACGGCACTCAATGAAACACTATTATGCCATGGTGGACTTTTCAATGCCTTTGGTGGAATTTATCAATTTAAGCACTTTTCAGAATAGCTACTTCATGTTGGTGACTATGCTCTCGCTTACAAAGTGGATTCACACCCATAATATTTCCTCCTAACAACATCACAAAATGCCAGTAGTTACAACAGAATTAGAATTCAAGCCACTTGACACCCTATAGGGCACTCAATGAAACACTATTATGCCATGGTGGATCGTTAAATGCCTTTGGTGGAATTTGTCCAATTAAAATAGCTACTGCATGTTGGTTTCATTGCTCTCACTTACAAAGTGGATTCACACCCATAATATTTCCTCCTAACAACATCACAAAATGCCAGTAGTTACAACAGAATTAGAATTCAAGCCACTTGACACCGTAGACGGCACTCAATGAAACACTATTATGCCATGGTGGACTTTTCAATGCCTTTGGTGGAATTTATCAATTTAAGCACTTTTCAGAATAGCTACTTCATGTTGGTGACTATGCTCTCGCTTACAAAGTGGATTCACACCCATAATATTTCCTCCTAACAACATCACAAAATGCCAGTAGTTACAACAGAATTAGAATTCAAGCCACTTGACACCCTATAGGGCACTCAATGAAACACTATTATGCCATGGTGGATCGTTAAATGCCTTTGGTGGAATTTGTCCAATTAAAATAGCTACTGCATGTTGGTGTCATTGCTCTCACTTACAAAGTGGATTCACACCCATAATATTTCCTCCTAACAACATCACAAAATGCCAGTAGTTACAACAGAATTAGAATTCAAGCCACTTGACACCCTAGAGGGCGCTCAATGAAACACTATTATGCCATGGTGGACTTTTCAATGCCTTTGATGGAATTTATCAATTTGAGCACTTTTCAGAATAGCTACTTCATGTTGGTGACTATGCTCTCGCTTACAAAGTGGATTCACACCCATAATATTTCCTCCTAACAACATCACAAAAAGCCAGTAGTTACAACAGAATTAGAATTCAAGCCACTTGACACCCTAGAGGGCGCTCAATGAAACACTATTATGCCATGGTGGACTTTTAAATGCCTTTGGTGGAATTTATCAATTTAAGCACTTTTCAGAATAGCTACTTCATGTTGGTGACTATGCTCTCGCTTACAAAGTAGATTCACACCCATAATATTTCCCCCTAACAACATCACAAAACGCAAGTAGTTACAGCATACTTAGAATTCATGTGACTTGACACCCTAGAGGGCACTCAATGAAACACTATTATGCCATGGTGGATCTTTAAATGCCTTTGATTGAATTTGTCCATTTAAAATAGCTACTGCATGTTGGTGTCTTTGCTCTCGCTTACAAAGTGGATTCACATCCATAATATTTCCTCCTAAGAACATCACAAAAAGCCAGTAGTTACAGCATACTTAGAATGCAGGTGACTTGACACACTAGAGGGCACTCAAAGAAACATCATTATGCCATGGAGGACCTTTAAATGCCTTTGATTGAATTTGTCCATTTAAAATAGCTACTGCATATTGGTGTCTCTGCGCTCGCTTACAAAGTGGATTCACATCCATAATATTTCCTACTAACAACATCACAAAATGCCAGTAGTTACAACAGAATTAGAATTCAAGCCACTTGACACCCTATAGGGCACTCAATGAAACACTATTATGCCATGGTGGATCTTTAAATGCCTTTGATTGAATTTGTCCAATTAAAATAGCTACTGCATGTTGGTGTCTTTGCTCTCGCTTACAAAGTGGATTCACATCCATAAAATTTCCTCCTAACAACATCAAAAAATGCCAGTAGTTACAACAGAATTAGAATTCAAGCCCCTAGACACCCTATAGGGCACTCAATGAAACACTATTATGCCATGGAGGATCTTTAAATGCCTTTGATTGAATTTGTCCAATTAAAATAGCTACTGCATGTTGGTGTCTTTGCTCTCGCTTACAAAGTGGATTCACATCCATATTATTTGCTCCTAACAACGTCACAAAATGCCAGTAGTTACAACAGAATTAGAATTCAAGCCACTTGACACCCTAGAGGGCGCTCAATGAAACACTATTATGCCATGGTGGACTTTTCAATGCCTTTGGTGGAATTTATCAATTTAAGCACTTTTCAGAATAGCTACTTCATGTTGGTGTCATTGCTCTCGCTTACAAAGTGGATTCACATCCATATTATTTGCTCCTAACAACGTCACAAAATGCCAGTAGTTACAACAGAATTAGAATTCAAGCCACTTGACACCCTAGAGGGCACTCAATGAAACACTATTATGCCATGGTGGACTTTTCAATGCCTTTGGTGGAATTTATCAATTTAAGCACTTTTCAGAATAGCTACTTCATGTTGGTGTCATTGCTCTCGCTTACAAAGTGGATTCACATCCATATTATTTGCTCCTAACAACGTCACAAAATGCCAGTAGTTACAACAGAATTAGAATTCAAGCCACTTGACACCCTAGAGGGCACTCAATGAAACACTATTATGCCATGGTGGATCTTTAAATGCCTTTGGTGGAATTTGTCCATTTAAAATAGCTAATGCATGTTGGTGTCATTGCGCTCGCTTACAAAGTGGATTCACATCCATAATATTTCCTCCTAACAACATCACAAAATGCCAGTAGTTACAACAGAATTAGAATTCAAGCCACTTGACACCGTAGACGGCACTCAATGAAACACTATTATGCCATGGTGGACTTTTCAATGCCTTTGGTGGAATTTATCAATTTAAGCACTTTTCAGAATAGCTACTTCATGTTGGTGACTATGCTCTCGCTTACAAAGTGGATTCACACCCATAATATTTCCTCCTAACAACATCACAAAATGCCAGTAGTTACAACAGAATTAGAATTCAAGCCACTTGACACCCTATAGGGCACTCAATGAAACACTATTATGCCATGGTGGATCGTTAAATGCCTTTGGTGGAATTTGTCCAATTAAAATAGCTACTGCATGTTGGTTTCATTGCTCTCACTTACAAGTGGATTCACACCCATAATATTTCCTCCTAACAACATCACAAAATGCCAGTAGTTACAACAGAATTAGAATTCAAGCCACTTGACACCGTAGACGGCACTCAATGAAACACTATTATGCCATGGTGGACTTTTCAATGCCTTTGGTGGAATTTATCAATTTAAGCACTTTTCAGAATAGCTACTTCATGTTGGTGACTATGCTCTCGCTTACAAAGTGGATTCACACCCATAATATTTCCTCCTAACAACATCACAAAATGCCAGTAGTTACAACAGAATTAGAATTCAAGCCACTTGACACCCTATAGGGCACTCAATGAAACACTATTATGCCATGGTGGATCGTTAAATGCCTTTGGTGGAATTTGTCCAATTAAAATAGCTACTGCATGTTGGTGTCATTGCTCTCACTTACAAAGTGTATTCACACCCATAATATTTCCTCCTAACAACATCACAAAATGCCAGTAGTTACAACAGAATTAGAATTCAAGCCACTTGACACCCTAGAGGGCGCTCAATGAAACACTATTATGCCATGGTGGACTTTTCAATGCCTTTGATGGAATTTATCAATTTGAGCACTTTTCAGAATAGCTACTTCATGTTGGTGACTATGCTCTCGCTTACAAAGTGGATTCACACCCATAATATTTCCTCCTAACAACATCACAAAAAGCCAGTAGTTACAACAGAATTAGAATTCAAGCCACTTGACACCCTAGAGGGCGCTCAATGAAACACTATTATGCCATGGTGGACTTTTAAATGCCTTTGGTGGAATTTATCAATTTAAGCACTTTTCAGAATAGCTACTTCATGTTGGTGACTATGCTCTCGCTTACAAAGTAGATTCACACCCATAATATTTCCCCCTAACAACATCACAAAACGCAAGTAGTTACAGCATACTTAGAATTCATGTGACTTGACACCCTAGAGGGCACTCAATGAAACACTATTATGCCATGGTGGATCTTTAAATGCCTTTGATTGAATTTGTCCATTTAAAATAGCTACTGCATGTTGGTGTCTTTGCTCTCGCTTACAAAGTGGATTCACATCCATAATATTTCCTCCTAAGAACATCACAAAAAGCCAGTAGTTACAGCATACTTAGAATGCAGGTGACTTGACACACTAGAGGGCACTCAAAGAAACATCATTATGCCATGGAGGACCTTTAAATGCCTTTGATTGAATTTGTCCATTTAAAATAGCTACTGCATATTGGTGTCTCTGCGCTCGCTTACAAAGTGGATTCACATCCATAATATTTCCTACTAACAACATCACAAAATGCCAGTAGTTACAACAGAATTAGAATTCAAGCCACTTGACACCCTATAGGGCACTCAATGAAACACTATTATGCCATGGTGGATCTTTAAATGCCTTTGATTGAATTTGTCCAATTAAAATAGCTACTGCATGTTGGTGTCTTTGCTCTCGCTTACAAAGTGGATTCACATCCATAAAATTTCCTCCTAACAACATCAAAAAATGCCAGTAGTTACAACAGAATTAGAATTCAAGCCCCTAGACACCCTATAGGGCACTCAATGAAACACTATTATGCCATGGAGGATCTTTAAATGCCTTTGATTGAATTTGTCCAATTAAAATAGCTACTGCATGTTGGTGTCTTTGCTCTCGCTTACAAAGTGGATTCACATCCATAATATTTCCTCCTAACAACATCACAAAAAGCCAGTAGTTACAGCATACTTAGAATGCAGTTGACTTGACACACTTGAGGGCACTCAATGAAATATCATTATGCCATGGAGGACCTTTAAATGCCTTTGGTGGAATTTATCAATTTAAGCACTTTTCAGAATAAATACTTCATGTTGGTGACTATGCTCTCGCTTACAAAGTGGATTCACACCCATAATATTTCCTCCTAACAACATCACAAAATGCCAGTAGTTACAACAGAATTAGAATTCAAGCCACTTGACACCCTATAGGGCACTCAATGAAACATTATTATGCCATGGTGGATCGTTAAATGCCTTTGGTGGAATTTGTCCAATTAAAATAGCTACTGCATGTTGGTGTCATTGCTCTCGCTTACAAAGTGGATTCACATCCATAATATTTCCTCCTAAAAACATCACAAAATGCCAGTAGTTACAGCATACTTAGAATTCATGCGACTTGAAACACTAGAGGGCACTCAATGAAACACTATTATGCCATGGTGGACCTTTAAATGCCTTTGGTGGAATTTGTCCATTTAAAATAGCTACTGCATGTTGGTGTCATTGCTCTCACTTACAAAGTGGATTCACACCCATAATATTTCCTCCTAACAACATCACAAAATGCCAGTAGTTACAACAGAATTAGAATTCAAGCCACTTGACACCCTAGATGGCACTCAATGAAACACTATTATGCCATGGTGGACTTTTCAATGCCTTTGGTGGAATTTATCAATTTAAGCACTTTTCAGAATAGCTACTTCATGTTGGTGTTATTGCTCTCGCTTACAAAGTGGATTCACATCCATATTATTTCCTCCTAACAACGTCACAAAATGCCAGTAGTTACAACAGAATTAGAATTCAAGCCACTTGACACCCTAGAGGGCACTCAATGAAACATCATTATGCCATGGAGGACCTTTAAATGCCTTTGATTGAATTTGTCCATTTAAATAGCTACTGCATATTGGTGTCTCTGCGCTCGCTTACAAAGTGGATTCACATCCATAATATTTCCTCCTAACAACATCACAAAATGCCAGTAGTTACAACAGAATTAGAATTCAAGCCACTTGACCACCCTAGAGGGCGCTCAATGAAACACTATTATGCCATGGTGGACTTTTCAATGCCTTTGGTGGAATTTATCAATTTAAGCACTTTTCAGAATAGCTACTTCATGTTGGTGACTATGCTCTCGCTTACAAAGTGGATTCACACCCATAAAATTTCCTCCTAACAACATCACAAAAAGCCAGTAGTTACAACAGAATTAGAATTCAAGCCACTTGACACCCTAGAGGGCACTCAATGAAACACTATTATGCCATGGAGGATCTTTAAATGCCTTTGATTGAATTTGTCCAATTAAAATAGCTACTGCATGTTGGTGTCTTTGCTCTCGCTTACAAAGTGGATTCACATCCATAATATTTCCTCCTAACAACATCACAAAAAGCCAGTAGTTACAGCATACTTAGAATGCAGTTGACTTGACACACTAGAGGGCACTCAATGAAATATCATTATGCCATGGAGGACCTTTAAATGCCTTTGGTGGAATTTATCAATTTAAGCACTTTTCAGAATAAATACTTCATGTTGGTGACTATGCTCTCGCTTACAAAGTGGATTCACACCCATAATATTTCCTCCTAACAACATCACAAAATGCCAGTAGTTACAACAGAATTAGAATTCAAGCCACTTGACACCCTATAGGGCACTCAATGAAACATTATTATGCCATGGTGGATCGTTAAATGCCTTTGGTGGAATTTGTCCAATTAAAATAGCTACTGCATGTTGGTGTCATTGCTCTCGCTTACAAAGTGGATTCACATCCATAATATTTCCTCCTAAAAACATCACAAAATGCCAGTAGTTACAGCATACTTAGAATTCATGCGACTTGAAACACTAGAGGGCACTCAATGAAACACTATTATGCCATGGTGGACCTTTAAATGCCTTTGGTGGAATTTGTCCATTTAAAATAGCTACTGCATGTTGGTGTCATTGCTCTCACTTACAAAGTGGATTCACACCCATAATATTTCCTCCTAACAACATCACAAAATGCCAGTAGTTACAACAGAATTAGAATTCAAGCCACTTGACACCCTAGATGGCACTCAATGAAACACTATTATGCCATGGTGGACTTTTCAATGCCTTTGGTGGAATTTATCAATTTAAGCACTTTTCAGAATAGCTACTTCATGTTGGTGTTATTGCTCTCGCTTACAAAGTGGATTCACATCCATATTATTTCCTCCTAACAACGTCACAAAATGCCAGTAGTTACAACAGAATTAGAATTCAAGCCACTTGACACCCTAGAGGGCACTCAATGAAACATCATTATGCCATGGAGGACCTTTAAATGCCTTTGATTGAATTTGTCCATTTAAAATAGCTACTGCATATTGGTGTCTCTGCGCTCGCTTACAAAGTGGATTCACATCCATAATATTTCCTCCTAACAACATCACAAAATGCCAGTAGTTACAACAGAATTAGAATTCAAGCCACTTGACACCCTAGAGGGCGCTCAATGAAACACTATTATGCCATGGTGGACTTTTCAATGCCTTTGGTGGAATTTATCAATTTAAGCACTTTTCAGAATAGCTACTTCATGTTGGTGACTATGCTCTCGCTTACAAAGTGGATTCACACCCATAATATTTCCTCCTAACAACATCTCAAAATGCCAGTAGTTACAACAGAATTAGAATTCAAGCCACTTGACACCCTATAGGGCACTCAATTAAACACTATTATGCCATGGTGGATCGTTAAATGCCTTTGGTGGAATTTGTCCAATTAAAATAGCTACTGTATGTTGGTGTCATTGCTCTCACTTACAAAGTGGATTCACACCCATAAAATTTCCTCCTAACAACATCACAAAATGCCAGTAGTTACAACAGAATTAGAATTCAAGCCACTTGACACCCTATAGGGCACTCAATGAAACAGTATTATGCCATGGTGGATCGTTAAATGCCTTTGGTGGAATTTGTCCAATTAAAATAGCTACTGCATGTTGGTGTCATTGCTCTCGCTTACAAAGTGGATTCACATCCATAATATTTCCTCCTAAAAACATCACAAAATGCCAGTAGTTACAACAGAATTAGAATTCAAGCCACTTGACACCCTATAGGGCACTCAATGAAACATTATTATGCCATGGTGGATCGTTAATGCCTTTGGTGGAATTTGTCCAATTAAAATAGCTACTGCATGTTGGTGTCATTGCTCTCGCTTACAAAGTGGATTCACATCCATAATATTTCCTCCTAAAAACATCACAAAATGCCAGTAGTTACAGCATACTTAGAATTCATGCGACTTGAAACACTAGAGGGCACTCAATGAAACACTATTATGCCATGGTGGACCTTTAAATGCCTTTGGTGGAATTTGTCCATTTAAAATAGCTACTGCATGTTGGTGTCATTGCTCTCGCTTACAAAGTGGATTCACATCCATAATATTTCCTTCTAACAACATCACAAAATGCCAGTAGTTGCAACAGAATTAGAATTCAAGCAACTTGACACCCTAGAGGGCACTCAATGAAACACTATTATGCCATGGTGGACCTTTAAATGCCTTTGATTGAATTTGTCCAATTAAAATAGCTACTGCATATTGGTGTCATTGCTCTCTCTTACAAAGTGGATTCACATCCATAATATTTCCTCCTAACAACATCACAAAATGCCAGTAGTTACAACAGAATTAGAATTCAAGCCACTTGACACCCTAGAGGGCGCTCAATGAAACACTATTATGCCATGGTGGACTTTTCAATGCCTTTGGTGGAATTTATCAATTTAAGCACTTTTCAGAATAGCTACTTCATGTTGGTGACTATGCTCTCGCTTACAAAGTGGATTCACACCCATAATATTTCCTCGTAACATCATCACAAAATGCCAGTAGTTACAACAGAATTAGAATTCAAGCCACTTAACACCCTAGAGGGCACTCAGTGAAACATCATTATGCCATGGAGGACCTTTAAATGCCTTTGATTGAATTTGTCCATTTAAAATAGCTACTGCATATTGGTGTCTCTGCGCTCGCTTACAAAGTGGATTCAGATCCATAATATTTCCTACTAACAACATCACAAAATGCCAGTAGTTACAACAGAATTAGAATTCAAGCCACTTGACACCCTAGAGGGCACTCAATGAAACACTATTATGCCATGGTGGACCTTTAAATGCCTTTGGTGGAATTTGTCCATTTAAAATAGCTACTGCATGTTGGTGTCATTGCTCTCACTTACAAGTGGATGCACACCCATAATATTTCCCCCTAACAACATCACAAAACGCAAGTAGTTACAGCATACTTAGAATTCATGCGACTTGACACACTAGAGGGCACTCAAAGAAACATCATTATGCCATGGAGGACTTTAAATGCCTTTGATTGAATTTGTCCATTTAAAATAGCTACTGCATATTGGTGTCTCTGCGCTCGCTTACAAAGTGGATTCACATCCATAATATTTTCTCCTAACAACATCACAAAATGCCAGTAGTTACAACAGAATTAGAATTCAAGCCACTTGACACCCTAGAGGGCGCTCAATGAAACACTATTATGCCATGGTGGACTTTTCAATGCCTTTGGTGGAATTTATCAATTTAAGCACTTTTCAGAATAGCTACTTCATGTTGGTGACTATGCTCTCGCTTACAAAGTGGATTCACACCCATATATTTCCTCCTAACAACATCTCAAAATGCCAGTAGTTACAACAGAATTAGAATTCAAGCCACTTGACACCCTATAGGGCACTCAATGAAACACTATTATGCCATGGTGGATCGTTAAATGCCTTTGGTGGAATTTGTCCAATTAAAATAGCTACTGCATGTTGGTGTCATTGCTCTCACTTACAAAGTGGATTCACACCCATAATATTTCCTCCTAACAACATCACAAAATGCCAGTAGTTACAACAGAATTAGAATTCAAGCCACTTGACACCCTATAGGGCACTCAATGAAACACTATTATGCCATGGTGGATCGTTAAATGCCTTTGGTGGAATTTGTCCATTAAAATAGCTACTGCATGTTGGTGTCAATTGCTCTCACTTACAAAGTGGATTCACACCCAAAATATTTCCTCCTAACAACATCACAAAATGCCAGTAGTTACAACAGAATTAGAATTCAAGCCACTTGACACCCTATAGGGCACTCAATGAAACATTATTATGCCATGGTGGATCGTTAAATGCCTTTGGTGGAATTTGTCCAATTAAAATAGCTACTGCATGTTGGTGTCATTGCTCTCGCTTACAAAGTGGATTCACATCCATAATATTTTCTCCTAAAAACATCACAAAATGCCAGTAGTTACAGCATACTTAGAATTCATGCGACTTGAAACACTAGAGGGCACTCAATGAAACACTATTATGCCATGGTGGACCTTTAAATGCCTTTGGTGGAATTTGTCCATTAAAATAGCTACTGCATGTTGGTGTCATTGCTCTCGCTTACAAAGTGGATTCACATCCATAATATTTCCTTCTAACAAACATCACAAAATGCCAGTAGTTGCAACAGAATTAGAATTCAAGCAACTTGACACCCTAGAGGGCACTCAATGAAACACTATTATGCCATGGTGGACCTTTAAATGCCTTTGATTGAATTTGTCCAATTAAAATAGCTACTGCATATTGGTGTCATTGCTCTCTCTTACAAAGTGGATTCACATCCATAATATTTCCTCCTAACAACATCACAAATGCCAGTAGTTACAACAGAATTAGAATTCAAGCCACTGACACCCTAGAGGGCGCTCAATGAAACACTATTATGCCATGTGGACTTTTCAATGCCTTTGGTGGAATTTATCAATTTAAAAGCACTTTCAGAATAGCTACTTCATGTTGGGGACTATGCTCTCGCTTACAAGTGGATTCACACCCATACCTATTTCCTCGTAACAATCATCACAAATGCCAGTAGTTACAACAGAATTAGAATTCAAGCCACTTACACACCTAGAGGGCAATCGTGAAACATCAATTATGCCATGGAGGACCTTTAATGCTTTGATTGAATTTGTCCATTTAAAATAGCTACTGCATATTGGTTCTCTGCGCTCGCTTACAAAGTGGATTCAGATCCATAATATTTCCTACTAACAACATCACAAAATACCAGTAGTTACAACAGAATTAGAATTCAAGCCACGTGACACCCTAGAGGGCCACTCAATGAAACACTATTATGCCATGGTGGACCTTTAAATGCCTTTGGTGGAATTTGTCCATTTAAAATAGCTACTGCATGTGGTGTCATTGCTCTCACTTACAAAGTGGATGCACACCCATAATATTTCCCCCTAACAACATCACAAAACGCAAGTAGTTACAGCATACTTAGAATTCATGCGACTTGACACACTAGAGGGCACTCAAAGAAACATCATTATGCCATGGAGGACCTTTAAATGCCTTTGGTGGAATTTATCAATTTTAAGCACTTTTCAGAATAGCTACTTCATGTTGGTGACTATGCTCTCGCTTACAAGTGGATTCACACCCATAATATTTCCTCCTAACAACATCTCAAAATGCCAGTAGTTACAACAGAATTAGAATTCAAGCCACTTGACACCCTATAGGGCACTCAATGAAACACTATATGCCATGTGGGATCGTTAAATGCCTTTGGTGGAATTTGTCCAATTAAATAGCTACTGCATGTTGGTGTCATTGCTCTCACTACAAAGTGGATTCACACCATAATATTCCTCCTAAACAACATCACAAAATGCCAGTAGTTACAACAGAATTAGAATTCAAGCCACTTGACACCCTATAGGCACTCAATGAAACACTATTATGCCATGGTGGATCGTTAAATGCCTTTGGTGGAATTTGTCCAATTAAAATAGCTACTGCATGTTGGTGTCATTGCTCTCACTTACAAAGTGGATTCACACCCAAAAATTTCCTCCTAACAACATCACAAAATGCCAGTAGTTACAACAGAATTAGAATTCAAGCCACTTGACACCCTATAGGGCACTCAATGAAACATTATTATGCCATGGTGGATCGTTAAATGCCTTGGTGGAATTTGTCCAATTAAAATAGCTACTGCATGTTGGTGTCATTGCTCTCGCTTACAAAGTGGATTCACATCCATAATATTTTCTCCTAAAAACATCACAAAATGCCAGTAGTTACAGCATACTTAGAATTCATGCGACTTGAACACTAGAGGCACTCACTGAAACACTATTATGCCATGGTGGACCTTTAAATGCCTTTGGTGGAATTTGTCCATTTAAAATAGCTACTGCATGTTGGTGTCATTGCTCTCTTCATGTTGGTGTTATTGCTCTCGCTTACAAAGTGGATTCACATCCATATTATTTCCTCCTAACAACGTCACAAATGCCAGTAGTTACAACAGAATTAAATTCAAGCCACTTGACACCCTAGAGGGCACTCAATGAAACATCATTATGCCATGGAGGACCTTTAAATGCCTTTGATTGATTTGTCCATTTAAATAGCTACTGCATATTGGTGTCTCTGCGCTCGCTTACAAAGTGGATTCACATCCATAATATTTCCTCCTAACAATCACAAAAGCCAGTAGTTACAACAGAATTAGAATTCAAGCCACTTGACACCCTAGAGGGCTCTCAATGAAACACTATTATGCCATGGTGGACTTTTCAATGCCTTTGGTGGAATTTATCAATTAAGCACTTTTCAGAATAGCTACTTCATGTTGGTGACTATGCTCTCGCTTACAAAGTGGATTCACACCCATATATTTCCTCCTAACAACATCTCAAATGCCAGTAGTTACAACAGAATTAGAATTCAAGCCACTGACACCCTATAGGGCACTCAATTAAACACTATTATGCCATGGTGGATCGTTAAATGCCTTTGGTGAATTTGTCCAATTAAAATAGCTACTGTATGTTGGTGTCATTGCTCTCACTTACAAATGATTCACACCATAAAATTTCCCCTAACAACATCACAAATGCCAGTAGTTACAACAGAATTAGAATTCAAGCCACTTGACACTATAGGGCACTCAATGAACAGTATTATGCCATGGTGGATCGTTAAATGCCTTTGGTGGAATTTGTCCAATTAAAATAGCTACTGCATGTTGGTGTCATGCTCTCGCTTTCAAAGTGGATTCACATCCATAATATTTCCTCCTAAAAACATCACAAATGCCAGTAGTTACAACAGAATTCGAATTCAAGCCACTTGACACCCTATAGGGCACTCAATGAAACATTATTATGCCATGGTGGATCGTTAAATGCCTTTGGTGGAATTTGTCCAATTAAAATAGCTACTGCATGTTGGTTCATTGCTCTCGCTTACAAAGTGGATTCACATCCATAATATTTCCTCCTAAAAACATCACAAAATGCCAGTAGTTACAGATACTTAGAATTCATGCGACTTGAAACACTGAGGGCACTCAATGAAACACTATTATGCCATGGTGGACCTTTAATGCCTTGTGGAATTTGTCCATTTAAAATAGCTACTGCTGTTGGTGTCATTGCTCCTCGCTTACAAAGTGGATTCACATCCATAATATTTCCTTCTAACAACATCACAAATGCTAGTAGTTGCAACAGAATTAGAATTCAAGCAACTTGACACCCTAGAGGGCACTCAATGAAACACTATTATGCCATGGTGGACCTTTAAATGCCTTTGATTGAATTTGTCCAATTAAAATAGCTACTGCATTTGGTGTCATTGCTCTCTCTTACAAAGTGGATTCACATCCATAATATTTCCTCCTAACAACATCACAAAATGCCAGTAGTTTACAACAGAATTAGAATTCAAGCCACTTGACACCCTAGAGGGCGCTCAATGAAACACTATTATGCCATGGTGGACTTTTCAATGCCTTTGGTGGAATTTATCAATTTAAGCACTTTTCAGAATAGCTACTTCATGTTGTGACTATGCTCTCGCTTACAAAGTGGATCACACCCATAATATTTCCTCCTAACATCATCACAAAATGCCAGTAGTTACAACAGAATTAGAATTCAAGCCACTTAACACCTAGAGGCACTCAGTGAAACATCATTATGCCATGGAGGACCTTTAAATGCCTTGATGAATTTGTCCATTTAAAATAGCTACTGCATTTGGTGTCTCTGCGCTCTCTTACAAAGTGGATTCAGATCCATAATATTTCCTACTAACAACATCACAAAATGCCAGTAGTTACAACAGAATTAGAATTCAAGCCACTTGACACCCTAGAGGGCACTCAATGAAACACTATTATGCCATGGTGGACCTTTAAATGCCTTTGGTGGAATTTGTCCATTTAAAAATAGCTACTGCATGTTGGTGTCATTGCTCTCACTTACAAAGTGGATGCACACCCATAATATTTCCCTAACAACATCACAAAACGCAAGTAGTTACAGCATACTTAGAATTCATGCGACTTGACACACTAGAGGGCACTCAAATAAACATCATTATGCCATGGAGGACCTTTAAATGCCTTTG